>CM054132.1:11769047-11846547 GCA_028751855.1 Ambrosia trifida
CCTAAGAGAACCAACCCCTATTTGAGAACTGAGAGAACCATTCTGAGCCACACATTTCATATAAAGGCAAAAAATTTTTTTTTTTTTTTTTTTTTTTTTTTTTTTTGCTTTAATCGCACATTTTTATGCAAGGAATTTTTTTTTTATTTTTTTTTTTCATTTATACATATGTGTATATAGCATTTTTCAGCTATACATATGTGTATATTTCAGTTATACATATGTGTATAATGCAATTATACACATGTGTATACTGAAAAAAAAAATAAAAAAAATAAAATTTCCCTTACATATAAAGCAGCGTTTTTTGCAAAAAAAAAAAAAAAAAAAAAAAAAAAAAATTTTTTTTTTTTTTTTTTTTTGCCTTAGAGAAATGTGTGGCCCAGAATGGTTCTCTAGTTCTCAATTTGGGAAAAGGTTCTCATTTGAACCAAATCCTATATATATATGGTAATTAAACAATTATGTTTTATATTTTAATTAAAAAAAAAAGTTTTAAAAATGGAAGTTAATGAAATCACGTTTGATTGCCTTCATCTTCTATCCACGAATTCCTAACTTCCTCCTAATATCATTCAATTGCCTTCCTCCAATCTTTCAACATCTTAATCGCAAAATCGAATATTATATTATCTATTGTATGCTTCAATAAATCACGTTCGATTTGAAAGAGAAATAATAGAAAAACTGTCGGCTTCCATCTTATCAAGATATTCAAGTGATGGATAATAATCATATACATGAAAACATTCAATCAGTTTCTCACGATATTGAAGAACATGAAACACAATCACAACCTATTTTGCTAAATAGTGTTGAGAATCAAGGTATGTATGTATTTAATTTTAAGTTTTTTAATTGGTTTTTGTTCGAAATTCAAGTTTTTTGTGATTTGTATTATTATGGATTTTCAGTTTTGATTTTGCGATTAAGATGTTGTGGATTGCCCAGATTCAGTTTTCGCAGTTGCATAGAATTATACACTAGTGTATTTTTTGCGAAATAGCAGTTTTTGGATTGACCAGATTTAGTTTTTGTAGTACACTTCGAATTATACACTAGTGTATTTTTTTGCGAAATACTTGTCTTTGGATTATACAGTTCATCTTTTTTCACGTACAAAATTGTAATTATACACTGGTGTATTACTTAGTGTTATTCGTTGAAGCATACAGATACAAAAAGATTTCGTCTTAGTTTATTAGGTTGTTATACACCAGTGTATATTTGCTGAAACTTACAGATACAATAAATTTTTTTTGAAGCGTACAGATACAATAACATTAACTATACACAGGTGTAGATTAGTTTACGTGTTAGTTATACACCAGTGTATATTTGCTTAGGTGTAATGATATAATAAGATTTTTTTAAGCGTACAGATACAATAACATTAACTATACACAGGTGTAGATTAGTTTACGTGTTCATTATACACCAGTGTATATTTGCTTAAGTGTAATGATATAATAAGATTTTTTTAAGCGTACAGATACAATAACATTAACTATACACAGGTGTATATTAGTTATAAAATATTGGTTAATTAAGTTCTAATGTGCATTTGTTTATTGTAGGTTCCTCGTCCAGCAAAGTATACGAGTCTTGTAACATTTCGTGTTTAACTATTTTTACGTTACGGATTAAAACGACAAGCCCTATTATTTTTGGTGATATTTTGAACCCCTATACAATGATAATTACTCATACATATACATATACATATATATATATAGATTTATAATAATAATAATAATAATAATAATAATAATAATAAGTCATAACATTAATCTAGATGTTAATCTATTTAATTGTTTAACTCAAACCCAAGAACCCCTTAAGCCCTTTACAAATTTCTGGAGCCCAGCCCAATAAACCCCAAGAAACCCCGGCCCACCTCTCCTGGCCCGCCACCTCTGGCCCAACAGTTCCCCTCTTGTTTTAAAAAAAAAAAAGGAAACTCCTTGCTGCAAACCGGGATCGAACCCGGGCCACTCTCACCACAACCACACGTACTAACCACCTGGGCCACACACTCCAATTGATTCTTATCCAACATTAGTTATATTTAACCCGACTTTCTATTCTCCTCTTCCTTGTCCACTGTTAGCGCGCAGCAGCAGATTTTTTGAGTTTCCAATTTATAACCAATCAATTAACTTAATTAACATGAAATTTATCTCAATTTGACTTGTACACATGATTATCGGCCCTGTGTGACTAAGCAACACACCAATTATCAATCAATTGTCCATCAATTAAACGAATACGCGTATACTAATGAATGCTTGGTCAATCCTTGCCAATTCGAACACTGAAGCCTCCACACTATAAATTGACCCTCTGCGAACCTTGTATACTCGCTCACAACTCTCTCTCAACCTCCCATCATCTCTGAATCACTCTAATTATTATGATCGTGTTCGTCGTTTGACTTTTACTTTGACTCGGCATTCATACTCAATTCTTCACTGTGAGTTTGATTATTTGTGTGGGTTTTACTCATCGGCCATCACACATCAATAGCCCTATGGTTAATCAGGCTATTGATGTGTGATTTGCCCAATTGCAAATTCTAGGGTTCATTCGTGTTTAAATTGGGGATAAACTGAAACGAGCATAGTGTATTTATATAATTTCGTTCAGGGAATATCACAACCACTGGCCTAGGCCAAGTGGTTGTGACGTTGGCTCAATACAGAAAGGAACCGGGTTCGAGTCCCGGCACAGACCCCCTTTTTTTTGTTCTTTTCTTTTCTTTTCTTTTTAAACAATTATATATATATATATATATATTAAACCTTTTAATCTTTTAAATTCATTTTAAAATATCAAAACTATTTTATAAATTCTAAAAAAAATATATTTATTAAATCTGAGTCAAGAGTTTTATTTACAATTTTTGTTTTTCAAAAATTCATTTATTTAATATTTATAATAATTAAATCAATTTTATACTATTATATTTATAAAAATCCATTAAAATATCAAAACGATCTTATTAATTTCCACAAAAATTATCCTAAGTTTTTATAACACAAAGCTTTTCAGAAATGATTTTTACTTCTGAAAAATCATTTATTTTATATTTTTAATCAATTTTTGTTAGATTTAATCATAATTAAATCATAATAAATTCAATTTTTGTTATTTTTGCACCAAAATTTTATACAAATTATTTCTGATCATTTAGAACAGAAATATGAATTTTAAACTAAAAATTATTTAATTTTAATATTTTTAAATATTAAAGTTAAGTTTTGGCAATTTGTAATAAATAGATTTAAAAATCTATTTTAAAGGAAATAATTTTATAAAAATTATTTTTATACTTTAAACACATTCTTGTAACCATCTTAAGTTTAAATTTCATAAAAAGATTTTTAGTTATTTATTTACTAAATTTCTCTCAATTGGCGAATATTTTTAATATTAATCAAACGAGCAATTATCCCCAAATCGAAGCCCTAGAAAACTTATACATTTTTAGGATTGATAGACTTAGACATATTTATTACCTTATTATAGGGTGATACTTGATACATTTGGTCAACACAATTATCCAAATTTCTCAACAGATATAACATTTTACCAAGGTGAGTTTTACATAGCCCCTTTTCTATTTATCACCATTTTTGGGGTGAAACATGTTTATAACATCATCATTGCAATTCAATCATCAATGTGTCTATGTGTTTTCTATGTTGCATTATGTCTTGAGCATGATTAGAGTAAGCACCATTCTAGCATAATCATTAACATTGATCAAGCCGACGGTATACATTGATAGATCTATTGGACTGACAATCCCACCCGGATACGTGCCTCCTACAAAGGTTACATGGGTGTTTGTTATCGCATAACATATTCAATTGGACCATGAGCGTATGGTATGTATCATTTTATAACAGTCATCAGGGTTGATTATGCACTCGATTTATTTCTAGTATGTTCTCACATATGGACTAGATTGACATGACACATGAATTGCACAACATTTTTATTCGATTATCAAAACCTATGTAATTCTC
This sequence comes from Ambrosia trifida, assembly GCA_028751855.1. Lineage (NCBI taxonomy): Eukaryota > Viridiplantae > Streptophyta > Magnoliopsida > Asterales > Asteraceae > Ambrosia > Ambrosia trifida. The sequence continues at coordinate 11,773,079 of CM054132.1, forward strand.
ACCAACTTTTGTTGACCCAAAATATTTTCAAACTTAACATGTTTCAGGTTATAGCTTGCTTGGAGTTTAGAGTCAATACTTGAAGATGCGTAGCTAGTATTTGTTATTTTGATGTACAAATTCTTAGAACAATTGTATGTAATTTATTTAAATCATTTATTGAAACTTATTATTTACCATGAGCTACTGAACAATCATCAATACGTGACATCCCGATGTTTCCGCCATCGGTTGGGGTGTTACAAGTCTCCTGGTGGGACGAGATATTGGACGCCTGTTGTACCAGACAATGTTAAACCATTTGTAGGTGCCAAGTTTAGAACGTTGGACGAAGCTATCATAATGTATGAAAATTATGGAGAGGCAGCCGGATTTGGAACTCGTTTGTCTACACGAAAACAAGTAGATGGTGTGACTATAAATAGGTACATTTTGTGTTCAAATGCAAAGACAACAACATCGCTTGAAGGTGACCAAAATGTTGAGGAAAAGGCCGAAAGATCTCGTTGCTCTAATATTAAATCAACTGGATGCAACGCGTGTGTAAGAATTAGGCGTGTAAAGAATTCAACAAATTATGAGATTTATAAATTCATAGAGGTTCACAACCATGGTTGTGTACCCACTAACAACATCGATTTGACTAGAAAAAAAGACAGTTAGACTATAACACACGCCAGTTTATTGCAAACTGTCGGACCATGAATATCGGCCCTACTAAAGCACATAAGCTGCATGTGGTGTTAAAAGGTGGTCCTCAGAACGTACATGGTACTGTTACAGATTACAAGAATTGGGGACGTGATATACGTGAGTATGTTGCAGATGGTGACGCTCAAATGTTGGTTGATAAACTTACAGAGCGATCTAAAAATTACGATGATTATACCTTTGAAACCCGAATTATCGGAACTGAACTTCAGTCGTTTTTTTGGGCCGACAAGGTTTCAAAAATCAATTACCAGGTTTTTGGAGATGTGATAGCTTTCGATGCAACATACCATAGCAACATGTAAGTAAAAATACTCCTTTTTTTTAAGAACTAAAATAACTAACAGAATGACAGGTGTTTACATTATACATTAGTGTATAATAATAATGTACAAAAAGAGAGTATAACCTGTAAATCATACTGTTAATATACAGTAACCATAATCCTATCTCTACACAAGTGTATATATATCTATACATTAGTGTATATTACACACTGTAGTTAAAGCATGTACACAATCCTAATCTTAATTATCCTTTGTTGGATTGTTTTTTTTTGTTTTTTTGTTTTTTTGTTTTTTTTAATAGGTACGACATGATTATGGTTAATTTTATCGGTCTCGACCATCATAAAAAAGTTACCGTGTTTGGAGCTGGTATGTTACACAATGAAACTATTGAGTCTTACATATGGCTTTTACAAATGTTTGTGAAAGCTCATGGAAAGCAACCGGCTCTTGTTCTAACCGACCAAGATGCTGCGATGAAACAAGCTGTGAAGTCAGTATTTAACAATTCAATCCATCGACTTTGTATGTGGCATGTGACTGATAAACTCCCGTTAAAGGTATAACTTTAATTTCATTTAAAATCCAAAATATACATTATAGTATATTGGTTTAATGAATTTCAGAACATTTCTATGTATGACTTTTTATGTATTTCTTAGATCGACGGAGACATGATCAACAACACAAATATTAAAAGGGACTTTCACAAGCTTGTTTGGGACGTTTATCTGGAACCGGCAACTTTTGAAGAGAAATGGCATTCGTTGATGGCAGATTACAAGTTGAATGACAATAAATGGTTGTCAGATATGTTTGAGATAAGGGAACAGTGGGCTCCATCGTATTTCAGAGAAACACCGATGTGTTGTCTAGTGAAAACTACCTCTCATTGCGAGAGCGCAAATCACATGTTTAAATCCATATCTAGTGCGTCGAACACGTTAGTTCAGTTTATGATGTGTTATGATACAGTTATTGACGGACTCCGCAAACAGCAACGTATTCTCGACCACTCAACCGCAACCACGAACCCCGATTATAGAACACCGCATCAAATTGAACACCATGCAAACCAAATTTATACAAGGAGAATTTTTAGGAAGGTGTCAAAGGAGATATACAAGTCCCATATGTATTGCATGATTGTAGAGAGGAATATACTGGAGAGTTCATTTAAGGTTGCTCATCAAGGTTACACATCAAATTTCATAAATGAGGAGAATGTTCCAGATTATACACATGAGTTCAAGGTTAGTTTCGAATACTCAATCTTCTATAATACGTAGGTGTATATGACATAAATATTTTAAAAGACAAAACCATTGTAAGAAGAACAATTTGAAATGCTTATACACAAGTGCATAGTATACATTGCTGTATACTACATAAACAGGTATACGCCAACGGATACCGTTGTCACTAATGATGGTATACCGAACATTATACACTGCTGTATACAACACATATCATATATGTTACACAACCTTTTTTCCTTTTTTCAGGTTACTCTAGATAAGACCAACCTATCAGTTTCGTGTGAGTGCATGGGGTTCATTCGTATTGGATATCTATGTTGTCACGTTTTCTGTGTGTTCAGACATCACAACATCAATCAAATCCCTCTAAAGTATGTTCAGAATCGATGGCGCCGAGATGCATTGCCTTCTTTTGTTCATGACACCAGCCATCGATATTTGTCAAACCAAACGGAGAGTAGTGGCGTATTGCATCGCATCACTAACAACTTTGACATGTGCGTAGACCGTGCAAGGGGTGATCCTGAAATGCTAAAGGAGTTAGACATGCAAATGCAAGCTATAAAGGATAATATCTTTGCTTTAGTCACTAATCAATCCGAGCACAACAAAAAGAAAGTTGTCATTCCAGAAATCATCTCATACAAACAACCAGAAGTGGTTTCTTGTTCTGCACCCAAAGGTATACGGAACAAAGGGTGTGGTACTTATAAAAGAAAAATAGGAACGGTTGAAAAGGTCAAGAAACAATATAAGAAACCAAAAAGACATTGTAATTATTGTGACATGATGGTTAGGGGACATGACACTAGAAATTGTCCGCTCAAGAAGGGAAAAGAAGTGGTGGCGGAGTCAACAACCGATGAGGACGACTTGGAAGAAGCATCATCTGACGAGAACGAAGAATAGGTTTTACATATTTCGTCATTTAGATTCTTTTTTTTTTTTCAAAAGGTTTGTTTTTACCATTTCCCTTTTTTTAGTATAGAAATTTGCAAACAGGATTTGGGTTTTTTTACTGCATAGATAGTAATTTACAGGTTCAAAATTTTATACAACAATGTATACTTAGAAAGAACCAACGTATACACAAACGTATAACAATTATATTTATTTTACAGTAGCTTTAAAATATATATAATTATACAATATACACCGTTGTATAATATCACCCATTCAGTAGGCAACAGTTCGTTGATGTATATACATGGAAGCATAACACAAACAATAAGTTTTATAAATACACCAGTCAATATAACAAACATCTATATACATAAGTGTATATAGATATTTTTGACCATTGAAAGTCTTAAACGATGTTTTAGTGTTATATACGTTGTTGTAAATACAAACGACATATACATCATTGTATTCTATGTGTACTTTTGTTGAATGATGTATATACAATACTTTGTATATACATTTTCATACACATAGTATACAATGATGTATAATCGGTTTTTAGATTTATAGCCTAAATTATTATTTGTAGGATATTTGTTAACTACACGTTGATGTATACAAGATAAACACGTAATTCCACTGACAATAAGTTTTTGAATGATCCAAAACATAACTGAACTAGGCATATCATTCAAAAGATGTAGATATGATAAAAGTTTTAGAAAAATATCCAAAAACACTAAACAATTTAAATACATCATAAAGATTGTAATAACATTCAAATCAACTTTTGCTTTTTCAAGCGTGCAAGCTCATTCGCCTCCTCAATAATACGACCCCGCTCTTCCTAAGCGTTGCCAATTTCGAAGATAATTTTTTCTTTTCATCGGGTAAGCCGCTATGCCAACGCTCAGCTCTTATACCCATCCATGTTTCCATGTGGCGCATCAAGAACACTCCACAATCTTTGACGTTATCCACCGTAGCATAGGTAAGCTCTAGCCTATATGGTATGGTGGCAGCAATCTGATTTCTTTTTGGATGCTCAATAGTTATTAAGTACTTAGCCAAGATGTCCTTCTGTAAAAAAAAAAAAGCAGTTATTCTAGAAGTTAGTTTGAATAATACACCTGTGAATACCCACGAGTAAGCATAATATAGAATTAATTTGTTTACCGCTTTGTAGGGAGTGGTTTTACTGAAGAAATTATCATGATCAGTGAGGGTGATTGGGCTAACACTCGGGTCCATGTTGTCGATCACGACAATTGCCACGTTAACCAAGTCCACACCAATTAGATAGAAATGATTATACTCTAGTATAGGAAATAATACGACACCGTATTCATTTAGCAATAACCCATCTTCGTTTCCTTCGAGTGATACTAGTAGATTTTCTCTAATCTTTGACACTCGTTCATCATCTCTGTAATTCACATTATTCAAAACATCCCCGGACTGCAAAAACATTTTTACTTCGAATTAAACATCAAATCAAATATATATATTATATATATATATATATATATATATATATATATATGTAATTTGATAAATAGCAATTATAATATTACAATGTATACTTACAAACACATCAGTACTGCAAAAGAGCCGCACCAAAGTCCCAGGAGTTCGTTTATTTTCATCAGCATTCAACACACATGCAAAACAATCTATGATCGCTTGATTTAGTTCTTGTCCTGGAGTAATGTCAATTAGTAACTGGTGTGGAAGCGAAGCTGCGCCAGTCCTCTGGAAAATGTTTCCCCTATAACAATACATAACGATCACACACACAGACTATTCAATGCATTTAAACAAATGAAAAAAAACACATCACATACGAGATAGTTCGGTTAGTATTGATTTCCATTGCAGCTTTTTTGGTGTCCTCTGCAGTCCTTTTTCCTTTGCTTTGTACACTACAAAAAACAAATAATTGAGTTAGAATTAACGCATACATACATGGATATACATCAGTGTATATCTTTATTATACACTAGTGTATATAGCTTTACCAACATAATGTTCAACTTACTTGTTACCAACAGCATTCTCACTGGATTCCCCTTCCTTTCCTTTTATTTGAAGCCTTCAAACAAACATAATTGTTAGTAATTTAAAAAAAAAATCCAACTAAACATAATTAACTTACCCCTTGTCAACAGCACCTGCCATTAGGTAGTTCCATAACATCTTTTCAGTACTATTTAAATTTTTTCAACATCAACAGCGCGTATATAGTATGGACTGCAACCAGGCACCGATGGTTTTGTCTTTCTTTTACCCCTCCTTACGTACGGCTTGGGTTCCTTCCCTAGTCGGGCGTCTTTTTTTATTCTTTCAGCCCATTCCTGAGCTACTGCGAATTCCTGAGTTAGACCAAGACTAAACGACGGAATGTCGTCGATTCTTTTTGGGGCTACTGGAGCGTCGACGAAATCAATTTCACCACCTCCAATAACATAGTCAATAATATCTGCCTCCTACCGACACAATTGGGTCGTCGTCAACTCAATGTTTGGTTTACCAGAAACGTTCGAAGCACCTGAATACACATAATATCAAGTCAAAACAAAAGTTATACATCATTGTATAAATATTTGGAGACATACAATATACATCAGTGTATAGTCCTATTGTTTCTATAGAACATTGTTTTGTATCGTTATATTCAAAACAATTATACATAGGTGTATAATCCAATCGTTGTACAGTACCATAATATTCAACAACTATACGTCAGTGTATAGTGATATTTCAAAAAATATACATCAGTGTATAGTCAAATTAATGATACAAAAACATTGTACTGTACCATAATATTCAACAACTATACGCCAGTGTATATTGCTATTTCAACAATTATACATCAGTGTATAGTCCAATTAATTATATAAAAACATTGTACTATACAAGATTATTCAACAACTATACATCAGTGTATATTTTATATGAAATGCATCATATATACATCAATAATATATTACGTGGCTTTTTTATGCTAAAAATCAACCAACTATACATTGTATCATATAATAGCAACTAATAAAATGTTACCTTTCAATACTGGAGAGTCGACGAAATCAATTTCACCACCTCCAATAACATAGTCAATAATATCTGCCTCCTCCCGACACAATTGGGTCGTCGTCAATGCAATGTTTGGTTTACCAGAAACCTTCGAAGCACCTGAATACACATAATATAAAGCCAAAACTAAAGTTATACATCATTGTATAAAAAAACATATAATTGGATACATACAATATACATCAGTGTATAATCCAATTGATGCATTGTACCATATTGTTCAACAACTATACGTCAGTGTATATTACCATCAAATTCAACAGTATACATCAGTGTATATTATATTTAAGTATATATAGCAGTGTATAATAATATATGATGTACAACATATAAACATCATAAAATTCAATCAAATATACATCAGTGCATAATGTTATAACATTCTATTATACATCAGTGTATAATGTGTATAACATTGTGTTATATTATAACAATCAACAGAGGAACAAAAACTAAAAAATAGTTAGTAATAAACTGTTACCTGTCACGCTGAATATATTGCTTTTATTCCCACCCAACGGCGTTTCAAAAAGATTACACTTCTTTACCCCTATATTAATTTGTTCATTAACGGTAGCACCTCTACCTACATTTTTCCAAAACAATTTTTTGATATACACACATGCATAATACATTTTAAAAAAACATGATTTGTATTAATAACCATACTTTCACCTTTTCCACATTCTGGGTTTGTGGAATCTCTCGGAACACCATGTTGTATACCAACATTTCTTCTTTGATTCCCGACATCAACAAAGTTAATGAACAAAGAACTGCATTTCTGAATGAATGGTGCTAACTCTTTGTTGTTCGGGTAGTCTTTCACGGCATCAAGTATTGTGCATTCCAGTTTTTTCTTATAATCGACAATGGTATTATACATATCGTCGATTTTTGCAACATAGCCCTAACAAACAAAAGTATTTAATATAATGTAACTTTCATTTTAATTTGTTGACTATATAAAAAAAAAAATTCTTCAAATTACCTCCAGGCTTTTATTAACAGACACATTTGTGCCAGTCAATTTCTCATCGACCTCATCGCCTGTTCCAATGTCATAGTCATGTACATCAGCGCCCAACTCTCTTATGTTGCCTAAACCAAACCCACCCCTACGAGACTCCAGTGTTTCTCTTTTACTGAGCATGGTTCTTGACCAAAAAGCTATTGGAGCCACAGATCTTTCTACATTTAATCCTTCACAGTCAACCCGTTCCAGGTACAGCAACTGATACAATCATCAAACATAAAACATTATGTAACTACAAAAAACACATATATCAATACATTTATAGATTAATGTACACCTGTGTATATTTAACAAAAAAAACATTGCTACAATATACATCAGTGTATAATCCAATCATTGCTACAAAAACATTGTACAGTACTATAATATTCCACAACTATACGTCAATGTATATTCATATTTCAACAATTATACATAAGTGTATAGTCCAATTATTGATACAAAAAAATGGTACTATACCATAAAATTCAACAACTATACGTCAGTATATAGTCATATTTCAACATTTATACATCAGTGTATAGTCCAATTAATGATATAAAAACATTGTACTATATAATATTATTCAAAAACTATACGTCAGTGTATATTTTGTTTAATTATATTTTAGCAGTTTATAAAATATATGAAATGCAGCATATATACATCAAAAAAATTCATCTAAACACTTACAGTCAAGAACGAAAACGGCCCGGTAAAGTAGAAGTCTGGATCAGTTGGCTTCCAAACATCCTTACAACGTTTGATGTTATCGTAAATGAATTTGCACCAATCATGATCTTTAATCGCCATATCCAGATGCAAACAGTCTAGTAACCTATACGCGCATGTACCGTTCCGGTTGCAATATACCATGGTTGAAATAAATAGCATCAAGAAATCAAGTTTAAACATTATTTCATCCTCCGTATCATCTCCGATTATCTTTTTAAGCAAATTATCACGGCTAATTGATGGACCTGGATACCTATCACGCCAACTTACAAGAATCGGATTACGACCTTCCGGCTTCTCAGCCGCTGAAATTTCAATACCGCCAGAGGGAACACCCAACAATGTACGTATTCCTGCAACATCAATGTCCAAATCACCCTTATTGACTTGGATTCTCATTTTTTCTGTGTCTAGCTGTTCTAAAACGTATGATCCAAGAGAACGTGGAATGTTCTCCATTTTCAAATTGAGGATCTTTCCGAACCCCATGGACCTCACAATTCTTTTCTGCTTTCTGGTGAGATTACAAACAGCCATGTATAGAGTATTCGGCGACGTCCGTGAGCTAACAGCATCCTTTTTCCTAGCTTTTGCTTTACCAGGCAATTCGCCGTCTTTTTCCTTCCTTTTCCCTATAATAAACAGTTGTATATTAAATAGTATACTACAAATTGTTAGTACATCTTAAAAAAAAAAAAAAAACATATACAAAGTTTTACCTTTCTCAACTTTCACACCCTTCTTTTCAAACTTTTGAACATTCGTCTCTTCATCTATCAACTTCTTAACTGCATATTATATTAATTTAGAATTATAAAATACAACAGTGTATATTATATTAATTAATACAAAAAATTATAATTTAAAATTTTTGCAGATTATACATATCATTAGTGTCAAGTATACCACAGTGTATATTACATTTTTAATATTTATTAATGTATATTACTAATACCTCTATCAGTTTTCACACGTTTAGTAGCAACTCCACCATCATGTTCTTTTACATTGCGCGCCTTATTGCCTAAACATATATATATATATATATACATATACATCAGTGTATATTTTGTAATAAAATAGTATAAATACTGAAAATACTTTGTTCACCTGCATTTGATTTGCTTGCAATACTGGTTTTCAACTCTTCAACATGATCCAAATCCTCATTCATCATCGCTACGTCTAAAACTATTTGTTTATCTACAAAATATATATATATATATTTAAACAACAATCAAAATACTTAAAAACAGATATAAACAAAAAAGTGTATGTTTTTAACCAGAAACACTAGTAGTAGTGTCGTCGTCTTCCGAACATTCTATTGGTTCGTCAGCTGTGTTCGAAAACTTACAGGCTTCTTTAATAGCTATACGTTCACTTTTCCTCCCTACAAAACACTTTAATTATCTTACTAGATTATAATAATTATTTAAACGAATTTGCAAGATAACTTTCAACTTACTAATTCTCATAGCGTATTAACAAGAACCTGCAATTAATAATTTACTAGGTATAGTTAGAATAAAACATGATTGTTTGTTATATTATATTTATTGTTCTTGCCCAAAAAACACTAAAAAAGCTTTATACAATGGTGTATAAACATCAAATTTCTAAACTGCATAAATTAAAAAACACAACAACAACATATAGAATATAAACCATCACCTATTACTTTTTTAAACCCCTTAAAATAATAGCAACAATATTAACCCGGCGGCCAAGTTGAAATCCCCGTAGCCGAAGAGCCGAACAACTGGCCGAGCGGCGTTTATACCCCCAAAATTCGAAGAATCTTATATTGACATTCCATTATACAATGGCGTATAAACATCAACCATCACCTATTAAAAAACACAACAACAACCATCACCTATTACTTTTTAAACCCCTAAAATAATAGCAACAAGGTTTTTATCGGCGGCCAAGTTAAAATCCCGGTAGCCGAAGAGCCGAGCAATCGGCCGGTCGGCGTATATACCCCCAAATTTGGAAGAATCCTTTATTGACATTAGTTTATACAATGGTGTATAAACATCAAACCAATAAATCATCACCAATCGGAAACCCCTCAATTATATAACTCACTTGCATGTACATCTTACACAAAACCAACATCAAAATAAAATACCTTAAATTCGGCGGCGATAACAGTTGAGGAGGCGGCGGCGATTTTTAGTTGAGAACGAGGTGAAGATAAAGATTGAAAGATTTTTCTTTTTTTTTATTCAGCAGTAATCGAAGGAAGAAGTAATGTGCATAGAATGAGGAGATGATTTTTTTCTTTTTGTATTGTGCTTAATCACATTGAATGTGTATTTATATATTACATTGTATAACTTCTTAATATAATGCACGTCATATATTTAAGGAAACGATAATATTTTCTTTTGAACGGTGATTGATTTGTTAGCTACTTTCAAGGAATCATGATTATCTATTAGAATTCAAAAAAAAAAACGGACATGATTTGGGTTTTAACGGTTTTCAATATTAATTTGATTCTAATTAATTATTAGCTTTAAATAAAATAATACACAATACACATACCATAATAGGCTTACTATGTTCATATTTTTTGCCATATATAATATCAACCCAGTAATATTGCACCGATGTAGATTATCATGATTATAGTTGTACATCATTGTATATTCAAGAACACATATATTACAATAAATAATATCAAAAAAAAAAAAAACAAGAATAATAAAACAAAAAAGAAAATCCAACTTAACTTTTATTCTGCAGTAACCAAGTACATCACAAACAAAAAAAATAAAACAAATTATTTAAATGGGCAGTGTCTGGCGTCATGATATCCCAAACGACCACACTTTCTACAATAACGTGGATTCCTATTAATGTACTCATAAACAAGATTGTACTCTCCATTGCCAAAAATTACATATCCAGTTCCAAACTTAAAAGCTCCGTGTCCAAGTTTGAAACAACAAGCATTAGTTAATTCCCTTGTCGTCAACTTGACATTGTAACCGAAACCTAAATACAATTAAACAAAAAACACATATTTTAGAACGAGTTGTTACAGTATATTTCCACATTAATCTTCTACTCACCAACGTATAGTATACACAGTGTATACTGAAATTAAACACGCTTTTACTAATAAAGTCTCTTGTATACACCAATGTATAGTAATACATATTGTACCCCTGTGTATATTTAATATACACTAATGTATATTTAAATTATATTAACACCGACAGTATTCATTTACAACATCTTACTAGGTTTTAAAAAACCTTTTTTTTATAAATCAACACCAAAGAATATTTTGTAAGGCATAACAATAGTGTATACTCAAAAATAAACTTGCTGTTATTCGTATTATATCTTTTATACATCACTGTATAGTTAACACAATTCCTACACCGTTGTATATTGTGTATACACAGGTGTATATTCAAAATACACACCTAAAATCGAATCTCGATCATTCTGAAAATATTTTACTAGGGTTTCAAATACCCCTAAAATCGAATCTCGATCATCCTAAAACTTTGAACCTATTTATGAAAGCAATTGGATCAAACAACGATTGATAAACAATAACAATGATATAAACGACGATTGATTAAGAATAACAATAAAATTTCGCACCTTCATACGTAGATGTATATGATTTGTTTATCTTCATTCGATTTCTGCACATTTTTTACGTATGTTGAAGGATACAAAATCGCTAATTGCTTTATTATTGTGGTGTTTGTCAGTTACAATGGATAATAAATAACCTATTAATAATCAAATACCAAAAGACAATATTACCCCTTGATTTAATTAAAAATTTAATTAATGTTTAACATATTTACCATCATGCCATTGAAGATGGATGGATGAGATTAGTTCCTAAAGTTCTTAACTAAGGGTTGGTTCTCAATTGAACCCTACCCTATATATATATATATATATATATATATATATAGGGTGAGGTTCCTGTACAAAGTGCATTTTTTGTACAAAGTGTGAGAAGTCTATTTAAGCATTGTGTTTTAAATTTTAGGTATGATGTTTTGTGTTCCTTTGGCACAGAATTATATAGAAAAACACAAAAATTAACAATTTAAAACACTAATTAATGTATTCTCAACATGCAATCTAAAACACCCTACAAAGATAGTAATCAGTGTGTTTTAAATTTAATGTCTAGAATACATTTGATTGTGTTTTAAATTGTAACGTTTGGTTCTTTTCTATATAAATCAATGTAAAAGGAATAAAAAACATTATAGCCAAACTTTAAAACACAATGACTATATAGACTTCTCACACTTTGTACAAAAAATGTACTTTGTACAGGAACCTATACCTATATATATATATACACATATACATATATATATATATATAGGATTGGGTTCATTTGAGAACTCCATTGAGTTGAGAGAACTTGAGAACTCCAATAGACCAATCAACAAATGCCACCTCATCAGATTTGTATTTTTTGGTAATTTTTTAATCAGGGGCAAGAGAGACTTTCTACACAAGTACCTAGGGGTACTTTAGTAAAAATAACACCCCACCACACCACACCACACCACACCCCACCCAACTACCCTTTTAAATAATAATAATAATAATAATAATAATAACGATAATAAGTATGAGATCTCTCTCTCATATCTCACACACAAACACACACATGTATATCTCCCTCTCTCTCTCTCATTCTCTCTCTAAAACAAAGAAGAGATCAGATCTCTCACCTCTCTCACACACAAACACACACACGTCTCTCTCTCTCTCATTCTCTCTCTAAAACAAAGAAGAGATCGACGGTGGTGAGGGTGATGGTTGTTAGAGGGGGCGTGACGGCGTCTGACGGTGGGTTTTAGGTGGGGGGTGATGGTGGTTCGATGGGTGGCGTCTGACGGTGGTTTTGGGGGCTGGTGGGTTGTTGGATGGTGGTGAGTCGTTTGGTGGTGGTGGGTTGTTGGATGGTGGTGACTCGTTAGATCTGATGAGGGGTTTTGGGGTGGTTCGAATGGTGGTTGTTTTGGGTGGTCCGAATGGTGGTGGTTGAGGGGTGGTTTGTTTTGACGAGGTAGGGGGTGGATCTGATGATGGTGACGGTGGGGGCCGGAGATAAGGCTTTTTGATGGTATTTATTATTATTATTATTATTATTATTATTATTATTATTATTATTATTATTATTATCCCTACTTTTTTTGGTTGTTAATTAAGACTTTTGATTATAAATATTTATGGGTCACATCTATCTTCCTGTTCTTGTTTTGAATTTACTTAAAAGTTTGTTGTTGTTATTATTATTATTATTATTATTATTATTATTATTATTATTATTATTGTTATTATTGTTATTTGTTGCTGTTGTGTGTTGTTTAAAAAAGGGGTTTTAAAAAGCAATCTTTTTTCTGATTTACACTGGTGTAATTTTTATAAAAGTTTGTATATGCCAGTTTTACACTGGTGTAAATTACACCAGTGTAAATCATACCAGTTTTACACCAGTGTAAAACTGGCATACACAATTGATGTTTTCTTTATTGTAGTTTGGATGTTGCAACTTATATCTTGATTTAGGGGTGTTTTACATCTTGATTTAGATGATAATGTGAAGAAGATGATGGTTTTGAAGACAATGATGATGATGATGATGATTTTTTTATTTTTTTTATAGATGTTTTGGTTTTTTACATCGATGTAATATACAAATTTTGTTGATGTTGTGGGTCGTTACAGTGGTGTAAATACGAATGTATAGATGGTTGTTTTGGTTTTTTACACTAGTGTATTTTGTAGAAGTATTGTGTATGGCAGATTTACACTGGTGTAAATAACACCAGTGTAAATCATCCTCATCATATGTTTGTTTGGTTTTTTACACCAGCGTAATTTTTCTAAAAGTTTGTGTATGCCAGTTTTACACTAGTGTAATTATTTACACCAGCGTAATTTTTATAAAAGTTTGTGTATGCCAGTTTTACACTGGTGTAAATTTCACCAGTGTAAATCATACCAAAATTACGAAAATTTAAAAAAAAACTAAATTAATTAAAAAAATAAAATAAAGTTAAAAAATGATTTTTTTTAATAACAAAATAAAAATTAAATGAAATAAAGTTAAAAAATGAATTTTTTTAAAAAGTGTTGTATATTACAGAATCTACAATTTGTTTTTTTTAAAGTAATTTAGTTCAAAAAATAAGATAAACTTTAAAAAAATGAATTTTTTATAATAGAATAAAATATTAAATGATATTATATTAATTATATTTCTCTCACATGGTGTTTTTACTTTAATACCCCTTAATGTACTTTATTACATTAAAAAAAATACTTATTAACTAAGTCAAGACAAAAAGTCCTAACTTTTGATCTCAACCATTAGATCATCAAGATCAATGGTCCAGATGAGTTCCTATGGTTCTCACAACTCAAGTGAGTTCTCAAAATAACCCAACCCTATGTATATATATATATATATATATATAACCCAACAAAAAACTGAAGAAACAAAACAACACAGCAGGAAAGAAACGAACAAGGACAAAGACGGCTCCACAAAACACAGCCGCCCAATTACAACAGACTTATAACATCAAAATTGTTCCAGTCTTCCCATGAAATAGCCGGCCTCTTTGCTCTATGACGCAGCCATATAAAGGACTCCTCTTTAATCGAATCAACACTGCTGAACAGGCTATGTTGAAGATATGACACACACTTGTACTGCTAAGTTTTTTAATATATTAATATTTTACAGGGTATTTCTTATTAATGTAGTACGATAATTAATTTTAGTGTCTTGATTTTTTAACACCCAACTGAATTATTTTGACACGCTAAGTACGCTTTATATAGATCTTTACGGTCAAACAAAACCTACCACTGCAGTAACATGCGCCGCGTTAGGGGTGTGCATGGGTCGGTTTGGCTCGGTTTTTACCATTAATCATAATCATAACCGTTATTATGGGATTACATTAACCATAACCAAACTTCGGTTATGGTTAATCGGTTAGGAATTTGGTCATGGTTCAGTTATGGTTATTTTGGTTATTAACCAAAAACTTCAAGTATAACATACTTTTAACTAAATTTCAAAAATTAAAATCTTGAGGGTCTACAAAATAAAAAATGGCAATTATGATATTGGACTTAGTTTGAGTTTTTTTTATAAGACAACCGATATTAGATTTTTTGGTTAAACTATCAATGGTGGATCTTTGTTAATAAGATATTTCTCGATAATAAAAAAAACTTACTTAAGCCTATTTATCAAAACTAGTAGAGTGCCCGCGCGATGCAGCGGGAAACACAAACACTTCTAAGGGTGTGTATGGTTCTGTTAAGTTCGATTATTAGCCTCAACCGAAACTAAAATCAAAAGTCATCAATTAATTAATCTTATTAAACAATTGGTTCCTTGGTTCGGTTAGTTTTGTTAGATTATCGGTTTTAGTCTGATTTAGTTAATTTTGGTGAATAACAAAAACAAACTTTGGCTAAATTGTTTTGCCTAGAAAAACATGAAATGAAGGTATATATACATAAAATAGAGGTAAAAAATAGCCCTGTAAACGAACCAAATGTTCATGAGCTGTTCGTAAACTTGTTCGACGAAAAGTTCGTTTATTTAATAAAAGAACAATCACGAACAAAAAAATTGTTCGTTTAGTTAAATGAACGAACATGAACAAACATTGAGTTTGTTCAATTTTGTTCGTGAATGTCCGTTTATGTTTGTTTATTTATGTTTGTTTAACTTTATTAATTACATACGTAGTTATATTTACATAAATACAAACATAAATTGGGCTTTATCTACTTGTATAAATATATAACCATTTAGTAATTGGGTTTTTTCAGTAATACAAAATCGTTAACATTTATTATGTTTGTGAATGTCCGTTTATGTTCGTTGGTGAACTGTTCGTTTAGGTTTAAACGAAAGAATATAAACGAACAAGAACATGACCAATTTCTTAATGAACGAACATGAACACAAAAATGTGTTTGATTATGTGTTCGTGTTCGGTTAAAATTAAGTGAGCATTCGGTTCGTTTACAGGCCTAGGTATAAAAGCTAGAAATTTCAAAACCCCCTCTATTTATACCGCCACTACAATTCATAAACCTATCTACTCAGCTTCAAACCATATTAGAGTATAATTTGCTATTACTTTTAACTAAAAATTTGATTTTTACGTGATTAACAATATCTAGAGGTGAACAATAATTGAAACTCAACCAAAATCGAACAAAAACATACAAAACCGAACATTAAATTAACCAAAACCGAGGTAACCTAATATCGTTTTTTTTGTACCCTAAGTTAACCGAAATTAACAAACCAAAATGAACCATTCATACATGTATATCCTTTATACATCCATTACATGTATTTATACCTTCATTTCATGTGCTTCTAAGCAAAATTTTAACCAAAATTTGGTTTTGGTTATTAACCAAAATTAACTAAACTGAACTAAAAAAAACAATCTAACCAAATAGACTGGACCAATTAACCTGTTGGTTAACAAGATTGATAAGCCGAGGTTGAGGCTTATAACCGAACTGAACCTAACCCAACCATGAACTGTCACACCCTCAAATTTCCACTGCGGGGTTTATACTGCGAGGCGCGTGACATACCAGGATCCCATAACCATAAGTCACATGAACGACTCTAAATGCCCAAGCCATTTAGTTCATTATTGAAAACAAGTTTAAAAGATAATCAATTATTCAAATAGTTGCGGAAGCGAATTTAAAGATAATAGTTAACCAAATAGTCTGCGCAAAACAACGCGCTCAAAATCATAATAGATAATTATACGTTCGAAAGTAGTTAAGTCTTCATATCCCAATGACGCTATATGATGGATGCCCTACACGTGCTCCAAATCTAGTGACCTGCAAAAGCATGTAATTCGTGGGTCAACATAAAGTTGGTGAGTTCACAAAGTTAAGTAAATGCGTAAGTCCTCCAGACCAAGTTTTTGAGTAATAGCTAATTTACATGCCAGGGGTAGCTAGCCCGCTCATGATAACTAAAACCGGTAATACCGAACTGCTAAACAACGAGATCCCACAATAGTGAGCAAAGTGCCTTGCATCATTGTCTATCAACAATGATAATATGTTAAGTTATAGTTCACACCCATGCTCTCCAGCACGATGTGAGGTTTGTGAAACCTAATAGCGCTATCAACTAGTAACCCGCTTGCCCACCCGGCAATTCATTCGGTATTTAGAAGGACTTCAATTATAGAGTTGGTTTAGTTCATCAAGGACATAAAGCATGAATTAGTGAAAGCAGATTCACCTAGTGAATCATAGCACCCCCAAACCAGGGATGTGTATGAGTAGTCCCAAACCGGACTATGAAAAATTTAGAAAGTTGTCTCATTCCGAGACGCATGATTTTGAGAAAAAGAGTAGTAAAACTCACCTGATATTTGTACGAGAGGTCTAGCAAAGTAGAGAAAGTAACTATTGTTCTGACCAAGGTTCCCTATGAGTATTAAGAACATATTAAGTTATGTGTTCTTGATCATCATACAAGTTAGGCACCCACTTTTGTGAACCATATTATTCGGTGTAGATCATGGTTTAATCTAATAATGTTTCATGAATCCATGTGTGTAATTGTTTTAACATGATGGAACCTATAAGTGAAACAATGTGCGCATAATATAAGCTTGATTACTAAGTGCATAATAATCAACTTATAAACACTAGTTAAGGGCCGATCCTAATGATCAAAGGTCTAGGTTTGGGTTCACAATAAGGGTCGCACATATCAAGAAAATGAGTGATTAGAACTTACCTTAATACTAGCTAGTAGGGACGGGAAAACTTATAGACTTGAAACTTCTAAGTGCTTCGATACTCCAATAAAGGGGTGGTTTTAAGCCGATGGTTTTTAGAGAGGAAGTTAGAGGATGATTTTTAAGAGGTGTGGTGCAAGAATGAAGTGTTCATGAGCTCTCTTTATATAGTGTTTTGAATGGCAAGTCCCAACCTTCTTTCCTAGCTATATTGTTTAGGTTTCTATACCATTTTGGTGATTATATGTCGGCAATTTGTCTAGTGTTTTCCCATGTGGTGGCCGTGAGTTGGCATACTCCTCTCATCCTCCATTTTTGGCAAATGTTAACCATGATTAAGTCCTAGAGATCTATTAGAGGTACATTAAGGTGTAAGGGTGAGCTTGTGTCCATGCATGCTTCATAATGCCAACTTGCAAGCTCTATGATGGTGATGTGGGGTGTACTCGGCCGAGGTTCAAGGAAGCAGGGAGGATCTTTCATGTTTTGGGATATTGTCATGCCTAGTGTTAGTTTTAAGCAAGGCCTATTATAGTGTAACTCGATGATAGCTTATCACACTCCTTGTCCTTCCAAGCATGTGGCCAAAAATTCTTAAGGTTAGGACAAAGTGATTAAGACAACTCATAGATGTAGGATTTGTAAGCACATGTGGATAGTGATAGCTCATGGATGTCTTAGTTGTAAGCTTGCAAGAGACTAGAAGGGGTATGGTTAGCTAGCTAGGTGGATTATAGAAGGTGTTTGTCTCATGCCAATTTAGTGAAATTTGCCAACTTATGCATGGGTGTTCCTTCTTGTCTTGTTTCGGCCACTATATGGGACAAGAAAAATGTGTTGGACTCTAGGTGATAGTGATAGATAGTAGGCTTCATGCTCATGGTGTTTGGACCGATTTATGCACATGGTGTATTAGTTTAGGAAGGTTGACATTGAGAAGAGGCTTGTTCATGTTTGTGTTACTTACCAAAAGAGTGTTAGTGCATGCCTCATCATGCTTCTAGATCCATGACATCATGCAATATGGGTGAGTTGGAGCCGATCCATGTGGTGTTCTCTTGCATAGCTTCGGCTAAGTGTAGGCTTAGGATAGTAACACTTTCTATTCCCAAGGTTGTCTCCATGTGTCCATGTGTTGTCTTTGTCGGCCGCCAATCATAGGTGATACGAAAGTGTTTGTCTTATTCTATTTAGGAAATGATAGAGGTCTTGGATGATGGTGTGTGTTTATGTCTAACCAAATATGTATAAGTCTTAAAATAATGGTGACTTGTCTTGCTTAGAAATCGGCTACTAGAGACAAGAGGAAGCTTCCAAGAGTGTAAGTATCCATAGGTAGCAATTTGTAGGTATGTATGGATGTGTGTGTGCGTGAGTTTGTATATGTATATATACATGTGTACATTGTCAAGTGTTTACTTAATATAAGTTCATGTGATCGAGTAGATGTTCGTGTAAGATTATTCTTTAATTATATTATACATAGGAACCTCTAAGTAGGCGATCATGTGTCGTGTGTTAACTAGGAATTGATGACGACATTAACATGTATTTTGTAAATCATTAAATGATAATCCATAGGTACGTATACATCTTGTGTGTGCGCGTGTGACTTACCTAGCTAACCTTAGCTGAGTAGAATGCAAGGAATCTAAGTGTAAACAACTAGAGTTTGATTAAATTAAGAACCTGAAATTGCGGGGTATCACATGAACCATTAGAAGTGTCCGTGTTTCCTATCACATCGTGCGGGCATACTATTATGAATATATTAATGGGTCTGTTTCAGTTTAACTAATTTGGGTTAACTAAGGGTACAAAAAGAAAACGATAACCAATTTTAAGTTAAAGCGGATGTTTTCCGTTTTCAATAGATTTTAGTTCAGTTTTGTCAGTTTTTTGGTATGGCTTCGGTGAACGATTTAGTTATTGCTCACTCCTATATATCGTTAATTACGTAGCACATAAAGATTTTTTAAATAAAAAATAGCAATACTATACTCAAATTAAAGATATTAAAATGCTAATTATTATGGTGTAATTTTTTTTATATAAAAGTATAAACATATTCAAAAAACATGACTATTTAAAAATCATGGGGGTTAGTTTGCTTATAATAACGAAAAGAAGTTTAACTATAATTTAAATAAACAAAAGTTAAGTAAAGTTTAAGGTATTAAAGTGTAACTAAGATAGGGTATTAAAATGTAAATAACGTATGAATGACTATTTAACCCTCATTTTAGGGTTATTAATGAAAAATATGTTCTTAACTTATGGGTATCTTAAACTACCCCTCACTTATGCATTATAATATAGTATAGATATAGATAAAGGTTACCTACATCAAGATCATTATGTTATTAACATACTTTGATCTTAGTAGAAAATATCTACATGGTTAGTGTAAAACATAAACCTATTAAATAGACTAAACATTAGAAGTTCAGTTTGATTATATTGATTAACTAAAGTTTCATAACCATAGCCGCTCGGTCAGTGAAAGAAATTTCATAACCATAACCATTGGTTTATGTCGGTTATCTGTTAAAATCGGTTCGGTTACCAGTTATGGCGGTTAATTTGCTCACCCCCGCATATAGACATATATGCAGAGAATTTAGTACAAGGAGTACGTTGTACCACAAAGCAGGTGGATGATTGATGCTTGTGCGGTCATATACACCTCGTATAGACCCTAATTTGGGATAAAATGCATCATTGGTCTCCCTTTTCTTTCTTTCTTCTACGTCTTTCTATAAAAGCCGAACTTCATTTGGTTTTGATTTAATCCGTTCGTTACGTCATTGTGGGAACAAGATTGCACGTTTGGGGTTTTTCGTAAACTAGTGGTTTATATGATATACCAAGGACAAATATCTTGGTCAAACTTATATGACACACCTTTACTCTATTTTATTTGGGTTCCATAGTTGAAAGACTTGTAAGGGCAAAAGGGGTGCCTATAGTGTTATTTTTTTTATTGAATTTAATAAATTCTGTACTATCATATCACTTTACTGAAACACTTTTTTAGAGTCAGCGCTCCACTGATTCTTTTTTTTTTTTAATTTCACTATTTTTTTTAATATCACACGGTTTAAAGGTAATATTAATTACTTTTACACTATTACAACCGTCCCACCACCGAATCAGTAAATTTAATTTGGAAACCGTCAATCAAATTGAATAAAACATTGAAACCGTTCCACCAGACAGTCAATAATATTGAATTACTTTGAACCGTTCTTTCCAGTTTTTTTTGTATATAAACACAACAAACCGTGGGGCTAAAAACTCACATTTACCACCACCGTATAAACAAACACACACACACAAAGATGACTCGCTAGACCTCAGAAGAAGAGATGGCGTTGGTTGTATGCTACAAAGACGCCACAAACGACCCGGTTCTACAACAACGTCAACGCCAACGCTCGAGGGCCTCGGGCTCCCACCCGGAGGGGTTTTGGGATCGTGTGTTGGCCGATTTCAACCGCCACGTCGGCACCAACGACCGGACAATCGTCAGCCTGCACCGGAAGTGGGCCGATCTCAACATAAAGTGTGATCGGTGGACCACCCTGTACGAGAATATGTTGAGGGAGGAGCCGGGCATGGACCCGGAGTTGGTTATCGAGTTCAAGCATGTGGACTATGCGGCTCAATACGACAACAATTTTGACCATGTCGAGGCATGACAACTATTGCACCAACTCTGGATTTTTTTTATTTCTTTTAATGTGATTTATTTTTATGTTTAATAGTAATGAATTTTAGTTTTTTATGTTCCTCTGTAATATTTTTTTATTTAATTAGATTTTAAAACAAACGGTTAAAATAATAAAAAAATGATAAAACAAACGATACAAATAATAAAAGAAGACAGCGGTTAAAACACAAAAAATAACATTTATAAAAGTCAAAAATAAAATAAAAAACGGTTACGAGCACGGTAAACAGAACCAGCAAAACGATCCACGGGACCACTACTAGCATGGGTGGTGGCGGTGTTACCGTGTTGGTAGTGGGTACCCGTGAACAATTCGGGTGACACCCCGTCCCCCCTAATAGCATGTGATAAAACATAAAAAATATAACATGACAAATTGATTCATACATTCACGTCGGATACATTATCTATAATCTCAAACCCTAAAGCCCATAAACAATGGGTTGGGCCTATGTGCCTAAAATGTGTCTGTATCGTAACAATAGTTATGTTGATTTGGTATTCAAATTTTTATACCATTCTCTCCCTCCCCCCTCTCTATATGTGTGTGTGCGTGCGTGCGTGTGTGTATAGTTCACTTTTTATATAAATATATACTTCAAAACTAGCATTTTAAAACTATAAAATTTGTTGATCCCAAAAAGATCTATTCAGATATCGTCATTGATATGATTATGTGTCGTCACTTTAAACGAGTTTTCTAAAATAAGGTTTTGCCAAAATTACTTACTTTATTGGTTTCCTTACCAGATAAGGTCGTCATTTTGTCTAGATAGCTTGTGTAATGTTCTATCTCAGCTATACTATGTATGTTTTTTCCAAATTGAGTTTAATCGTTTACGTCAGTTATGGATTTGTGCAACCCTAAAGATGATGGTTGGCCAAAGGGTTCACCATTAAATGGCCCTTAACTAGTTAATTCACAATTTTAACAAGTTTTCAGAAAACACGTCCAAACACAAAACAGATAACCCATACATGAACACGACACGTATTCAAAATTTATGCTAGACACATGGAGCCATGAACCCAAATATGACACAAGTCAAAAACATAACATTTTAAGACAGATATAGTCTCAAATAATATAAATGCTTTAAAGGGATCATAAAATTAATACTTTCATGATCTAAGGATTGGGCTTCAACGAGATTAAAATCATGAAGTTTGATTTTGGTCACTGGTGGCATAAAACCGCTTTCACATAAAGGTGTTGTGCATTAACGATTCTCTATTTGACAAATTTCTAAATCAACGTGTCTTCGTAAATTCAAATACTTAAGAATCAATTTACTCTTTTAATAATCGTAAGAAGAGTGTTCAAAACACCAATTAATGCCTTTTTCTTTATTGGGCCACAAGGGGTGTATCACTGTTTTTTTTTCTTTCACTGATTTTAACCAATCTTGCTTTGCCACATCACTTTACTGATTTACTTCACTAAAACACTTTTTTAGAGGTAACACTCCAATGATTCTTTTATTTATTTTCATTTAAATACCCAAACTTTTTTTTTTGTTTTTTAATTTTCACACGGTTTTAAAGTTTTAAACTGGTTATTAAAAATTTAATTCATACTATTACAACCGTCTCACCTAACGGTCAGCAAAATTAATTTGTAATTCTTGGAAACCGTCGAATGAACTTAATTGTTATCATCTAAACGGTCAGACCTTTAATTTTACCACTTCTACCGTTCAAATTTTTATATATAAATAGATGAAACCGTGGGGTTAAAAGCCACACAAACAAACGGTAATAAAAAAAACAAACACCCACCCACCAAGATGAATTCGTGGACCGAGGAAGAAGAGATGGCACTAGTGGTGTGCCACAAGGACGCCACAAACGACCCGGAGATTCAACAACTCCTGAGGGACGAAGGGTTGGACTACCCCCCGGAGGGGTTTTTGGCCCGCATGTTTAGCGACTTCAACCAACACGTTGGCACCAACAAGACCCTCCGAGACATCTAGTTCAAGTGGGCCGATCTCAATATCAAGTGTGAGAGGTGGACCGCCCTCTACGAGCAAACGATGAGGGACGATCCGGACCTCGATCACGAGTTGGCTATCGACTTCACTCACTATGAGTATGAGGCTCGATACGACAACAATTTCAACCATGTCGAGGCATGGCAATTGTTGCGCCAACCTTAAGTTTTTTTTTCTTTGTTTTAATGTATTTTTTATGTTTAATATTATTATGTTTTAATTTTATGTTTTAATGAAATGTTCTTATTTATGTTTTTTTATTTAATTAGATTTTGAAACAAACAAAATAATTAAAAAAACTTATAAAACAAACGGTAAAAATATTAAAACAACACTAAAAACAAACTGTTAAAACAAATAAATTAGCATTTATAAAAGTCAAAAATAAAATACAAACCGGTTACCAGCACGGTAGATATAACCAGTTTAATGGTCCACGGGACCACTACCAGCATGGGTGGCGGCGGTGTTACCGTCCTGGTAGTGGGTACCCGTGAACAATTCGGGTGACGCCCCGTCCCCCCTTACACTGTGTTCCCGAGTTTCATTAAAGGATGGAAGAGAAAGGATCTCCCTCCTCTTCCATTCTCTCCAATTCCTTCCAAATTGGAAAGATTGAAAATCACACTAAAATCCTTTTTATTATCCCTCTTATTCCCTCCCTTTCCCTCCTACAAAAAACTCTGGAACACATTTTTTCTCCACTTCCTTCCCAATCCTTTCTCTTCCATCCTTTAATGAAACTCTGGAACAGAGTGTTAGGGTCAAACATGAGCAGTTAGGACGTCAACATTATAAAGTAGTAGTGTCGAAAATACAAAGGTTAGACTCGATTTTTGTAATGTTTTGAAAAAATCATATAAAATAATTGTGTATCCGATTAAGATGTTCTATATATCGTTAGAAAGCTTACTGAGTCGCTTTTTTTACTGTTTTTTATCATAAGAAGGAAATGTGAGCAGTAGTTGTGCTGAACATACGAGTGTTGTAAAAGTCGGCCTAGGCGGTGCCTAGGCGCTAGGCTAGGGTGTATATCGGAATTTCGACCTAGGCGTGGGATTAGGCGAAAATGGGATTAGGCGGACCTAGGCGGGGATTAGGCGTATAAAAATACCAAAACACCTAGTTCCGCCTAGTCCCTAGGTTAGACCTCACCGCCCGCCTAGCGCCTTCTGCAACATTGGAAAATATGGGAGCTGGATTTTTCGAATAACTAAACTTAGAAGAATAATGGTACTAAGTTGAGTTAAAATTGACATTTTGGTTCTACATGGTCGTTTGTGCCTATGGAAATGTGTTAGCTAGTTGATGGCAAAACCCAAACCAAACTGAATAATCGGTTTTTTATTGGGTTAATACCTCGTGTTAGTTATTTTGGTCACGATTTGATTGTTTTGGTTTTGTGCACACCCGTAATTATCTTGGTATAAAAAATGGAGTTCTATGATTTTTGAAACATATGGTTAAGAGAAAATTTTGGGAGACATTAGGCTTATTGGTGTGGTCTCTGTCCCACCTTCGTCTCCGTCCCAAACACCACCCCTCACTCCCGTCCTCATCTCTCGCGTCTCTCCTATGACATATGGGACGACACCAAACAATTTAATTTTTGCATTAAATATTCGATCGTTACATTACAAATGGTCACGTAAAAATTAAATAAATATAAAAACACTACCACTCACCTCATTTTTTTATACAAAACTCACTCTCCTCACCTCTTTTCTCTGTAATGTTTTTATAAACTCTCCATTTTTTATACAAAATAACATGGATTCATTCAATCTCTTCAACCAAAACAACCCAAATAGCCATAATCCAAACCCGAATCCAATGATGGGTTACACCCCGGTACTAGATCCACCAATCTTGCAACAAGTACCACCGTTAAGGGCGATCAAACAATTCCAACAAAACCCAAACTCTTCCTCACAATTCAATCCAATGCAATATATGCAAATGCAACACTTTATGCAAATGCAACAACCGTTTCCCACTCCACAAACACCTTTTCAAACAAGCCAACCATTTTCTCCACAAGCACCTCCCGTAACATCACCTATCGGTCCGTCTCAACCAGTGGCGAAGCTTAACCCGAAACTTCGGGGGGTTGGATGTCATCGGTGGGTTGGAAATCACTAGTTTCGGGAGGTCGAAACCATATATACCAAAAAATTTCTATACAAATACTATATAATCGGAACTTCTGAGCGAAAATTCGGGGGCTCGGCCGCCCCTCCCCGCCCCTTAAGAGCTGCGCCAATGGTCTCAACCCGTCGACGATGATAGTGACGACGAGGAGATCGTTCCGAAAACTCAACCTTCGCCACCCCAAGCTAAAGGTAAAGGTAAAGCTAAAGCTATAAGTACGGGATGGGGTAAACCGAAAGATGGAGTAGCGAAGCCATGGTCGATGTCGAACAGGAGGCGTTAGCTAATGCTTGGCTTGCTACGTCAAAACGCGCCGAAGTTGGTAATATTTTTTTTCCTGTACTTATTTATCTATATTTTGTTTAAATTTTTTAATTAATAAATATACTTGTAAAAAATTGTAGGCACTAACCAATCGCAAGAGGCTTTTTAGATCAAAGTGGTTGAAAACTTTCACATGTTTATGCAAGCCGAGCCGTATCGACATATAGATTCTGTTAGCTCGATGTGGAGAAAGATGAACACAGATTGCAGTCGATTTAATTGTTTTTATAACCATATTAAGTCGAACCCGCCTAGTGGTTGGAATGAGCAAAATATTTTCGTGGAGGCTTTGCGCAAATATAAAGGGGAGTATAAAAAGGCTTTTAGTATGATTAGGGCTTAGTCGATTTTGAAAACAAATAAAAAATGGGCGACGGTCCCAAATGAGGTTTAACGGGCCAAACGTACAAAACCAACCCAAGAAGGAGGTCTGTCTGCGAGGGGCTCGCCCGTTCCGATTGACATTGATATCAACAAGGAGGCGGAGTTCGAAATACCACCTATCGAGAACGAGGAACGCCCCGTAGATTGTTAAATTTTCACTTTTAATTTTTTACATAACTGTTACGTTTTTTTTTCTAACACATAAATATTATGGGTACTAATTTAGGTCGGGATAAAGCTCGAAAGCAAGTGGCGGCAAAGAAAATCGCATCGGGTAGCACTAGCGGGAGCGGTTCCAGGCTTGACAGTTTAACGGCACAAATGGAAGCTTTCAACTGGGCATAAACCGAAAAAATAAAGATCAAGAACGAAAAGATTAGGTTGATAGAGGAATCAAAAGCGGTGGAAGAGGTCAAAATTATGTCAACCGATCTTACGAGTTTTCCCAAAAATACGTGAAGTGTTGCAAAAAATGCAACAAAAGATTCGTCAAAAGTTGTAGTTTTATAAAATTTTAGGATTTTTTTTTTGGTATGTTTTTTTTTGTTTGCACCTTTTTTTTTATTAATTTTAGTATTGTTTATTTGTTACTTTTAACTACAATTGAAATTAATAATAAAAAAAATTAATTAATTAATAATAAATTGGAGGTTGTCTCCACACCCTTGGTGTGTCTCAAAAAAGAGAACATGAATCATATCCTATGTGGCATCCTATATACTAAGGAGACATCCCATTTTGGGTGTCTCCACATCCACTAGCCTTAGATATCATATGAGATTATGAGATTTTCTTCATAACTGAATAACCGCAACCAAATCGGTTATCACTCCTCGGGGGCTTCGCCCCATGAACCACTAGGTTCAAAGGTGCTGGAAATCAAAAAGTATGCGTACACCACATCACTTGTAACCATGTTTGTTCTCATTTACTCTCTTACCTAATTCCAATCAAATTAATAATAGCCTTGATGACACTAAAATCATTGAGATGTACGGTTTCATTCACTGTGTTAATCATATATGCTACAAAAACCTTACCCTAATAAACGGTTTATGATAAATCGACACAAGTCTTTTGAGAATAGACAGGATACAAATACAGGAGCATAAGTGTATGCAGTATATGAATACGGTGTAATTGCCCATCATAAGCATGCAGCATCATCACCCAAAAAGTCTCATTGAATTGCTACCAATTTTAGCAGACATTTAAACATACACACCAAATGATCTCACTCAAATCAAATATTTTATATGTAGTCTCATAACGTTTTGTGACATCAAGAAAAAGCTTACTTTTGGAATGAGCCGTATTGGTTTTGCGGGCCACTAAGGCTAGAAAAGAAATCATCCATGTCTGTTGTTGCTGAAGTTGTGAAACCAGTTGACTTACCTAGCCCAGATCCTGTGCCCATGGCCCGACCCATGAACAAAGAATTTGGAAGTCCCTTGTCCTTCTCCTCGGGCCCAGCAGACAGACCGCCAACAATGCCCACATCGGTGAGGTCTACCTTCTTGGCTGCACGGATATAAAAAAAAAAAAATATCCTGTTATAACGAATTGGTCGATTGGGGCATTCATTGATGATAAGGGTGTTCATGATCTGGTTTGGCCGGGTTTGGCGGCTGACCCATTAACTAGGGATTTGGAGAACAACACACCAAACTAGCCGGGTTGGGTTGGCTGGCCAAACTGGCCGATTTGGCGGTTTCACAGCTTGTTTTGATAGTCTAGCAGTTTGAATCGATTGTTTGTTTTTTTGTTTTCAATCATGAGTTTGTGTTTTACTATTTTAATATGAAAAAAAATGCTTCATGATTATAATACATAAATCACATATTCCAAAAATGAAAAAATATTTTAATGTTAAATTTTGAACGGCAGGTTTGGTTTAAACGACCTCTTCCAAGTTCCAAACCATTAAAACCGCCACACTGTCAAAACTAAACTGTTTAGAACTTTAGATATCAAACAGGCCAAACCAGATGACTTGCTTCGATCTGAATGGTTCAATCGGTTTCAGCGGTTTATGAACACAACTAGTAAAAAAAGTCTGGAGAATAAGAGTGGCTTACGTCCAGATATATTGAGATCAATTAGCCCACGGCTCAAAGAATCAGCCCAAACTCCAGATTTGACTTGAAAGCCATCCTTCTTTGATGAGGGTGCTGGGGTTTTAGAGTTTTGATTGTTTGCGTTGCTGCTGCTATCCATAAAGCTCTGTGCGGGCTCTGTAGGTACCGAACCAGTATGAGAAGAAAACGAACCAAAAAAGTCAGAATCATCAAAATTGGTCATTGGAACAGCAGCAAATGGGTCAGCTGTTTGGGTTGGCAATGTCTTAGATTCTGGGGGCTTGATCTCAGGTTCCACTACTTGTTCAGGAACCGCAAAAAAATCAACAGCTGAAGGAGCTGCAAAACTTGCTGGTGGAGAGGCAAATAGATCAACATTATTCTGCAGAAGATGCCAAAAAACTTGTATCACCAACTGTATACTCAAAAATATTTTAGTCGGTTTTGACAAAAACTCTAGCCGAAACCTCTAAGTGCTGTTTCGAAAAAAAGACAAACCAAACCCAGCGGATTGGTTTAGTCGGCCAAAATGGTTCGGTTTGGCTTTGAACCTGTACTTTCTAAAAAAAGGACTGTTTTTAACTTTATGTTTAATTTTTAAAATGATAAAAAAGGTTTGTAACTTTATGTTTAATCCAGACGATTAATAATAAAGGTAAACAGTGATTCCAAGTTCTACACCGTGAACCAAAACCATTAAGAACAGCCACAAAGCATCAACAGAACAGTATGAATCTCAAACCCGTGATTTGCTTCAGTGTGGGTAGTCCAACAAACATCCCTAAATTTACTAGGATGAACAGTGGTGTTAATTTGAAATGTATAATTCGTATGAGAGTTGAAATTCACCTTGGATCCAGATGTCCCTCCAGCCAAATTTGTAGGCGCTGATACAAAAGCAGCGTCAGCAAACAAATCAACTTCTTCTGACTTAATATTTCCATTGGAATTCTGTGTGGGGCCAGATGTGGGTACATCCAAAAGGTCACCAATTAAACTTTGTCCAAACAAATCCACTTGTGGAGAGCTTTCGGTAGCTGTCTCTGCCAAACAACCAAACAAGGTATCGTGTTTAGTATCCAGAGTAGCATTAATGTCAGTGTAACACCCCTACCACTACATGAACTTTGTCCAAACATCATAGTAAAAGACTTACTTGCAGTTGATGTTCCTCGAGGGTCGAAATCATCAAAATCATCATCATTGTTATTTGAAGGAGCACTTGAGGTTTGTGATGGAATCGAGGAATATTTATCAGAAGCATTCTTTTTTGACGATTTTGATGCACCAGTAGCTGTAGAGTCTTCAGTGGTGCTGTGGTCACGGGTCACTCTTTCAGTGTTAGTAACATAAGATGAATGAATAAAAAAACATTGAACAAGTTACAACAACAGTTGTAACTTATAGAAATATTGTAGCATATTAAACTTTTGCAATGCATGTAACTTGTAATGCAAGAAAAAAGATCCAACCTTCCATAACGAGATGGCCCTTTCTTTGAGGAGCTTCCACTACTCTCTTTGTGTGGCTTATATTTACCTGGTTCAAACCGATCTTCATTTGATTGGTCTCTTTCCTTAAAACTGTCTCTATATGTTTCACCATCTCTTGAACCACCAAACCCACCATATCGATCACTTTTTTGAAAGCTACTGCCGCTCAGTGATGCTGAGCCTGATTTAAATGTAATTCCAGTTGATGATAACCCGACATACCTAATAATCATATGACATAATTTTAATCACCTAAGCATTGTACAAATTACAGTAAACAAAAATAGAAATCACTTAATTTTCTTGAGGCTGTGACTTACTTATCACGGTTTGCAGCAGCTTTGTTTCTAGCTGCTTGAATCTTATCTTTATCATTCAGCACTGCCACTATGTTCTCAACTTTCTTTCTCACATTGATTCCACTATCTTTTCCATTTGGTTCAACGTATTCGAAACTTGAGAGTGACTTTATGGTTTGCAAGTAAGGAGATTCAGATGATAGTAAAATAAGTCAGTTACTAACCAAAAAAAACTCAGAAATAGATGAAAAAAAAACAAGATTCTAGAATTGAAAAAAGACATACAGAGATCTGGAAAGTATGTTCTATAATATCATCAACAGCCCGCTCAGACCCATTTGCCACCAAATACTCTATCACAGCTAATGCCTAGAATCAAATCTCAGAACTAGAGGGACTCAGCAAAAGATTAAAAAATGGTATTCGGAATATATGAAGTTTTTATTTCAACTAAAAGGCTAATTTCGTGCACCGAAGTGCAAAAGCAAACAAAGGAGTACCTTGTATACATGACGCCAATTGCGGTCAGTTTCAGTTAATCTGGCCCATAGGACATTCATAACCATTTGACATTCAGAGCTGGAATACATATGGATTGAGCCAACATTAATATAATTCAGTAACATGTTGTAGAAAGGAGATTATATTATACATGAATGATGAATGTAATAAACATTTACAATTTTTTAGTTGCCTGTGCGATCTCTGCTAATACGGTACCATGTGGACCCCAAGGTTCGTCATCAGTTGCATCTAACACCTGTGTCAGTATCAATAAAGTTAAGCAAATGAACAAATCTACAACATCTATCTAATCATCATTAACATTGGACCTAGGCTAAAGGAAGCTTCAAAGTGGACAAACAGCTTCCGTCATGCTTTAAAATCAAGTGTTTAGCCAAGCAACTAAAATATTAAAACATAATAATAACACCCAACACTTTTCCTATTTTCCCTGCTAACTACATGAAACTATCATATGCCATGAACCACCATACCAAGAAGTTAAAAAGATCTACAACTAAAGAATATTTGAACTAAATATTGGGGTGTTGCTTTGCGTACTTAAACGTGGCCAATTTTAAGGGAGATTATACAGCCTCTTATGTTTAACTAAACAACATATAACAAGTGCCATAAAAGATTAGGAATAAAAAAGGAAAACATCACAAAATACATACAGAAGTTGAGAATTGCATTTCTTGAAGCAACCAAACTGCAATGACATCAATAAGTTTGGTTTTTTAGTCATTCACCATACGACCCTTTCTAATACATATTGCTCTACCAAATATCAGGTATAAAATACTTATGTTTTCAGCTATTTCAACATTCCACTTAGAAAAGAACTTGAACTTAAGTAGCTGAACACAACCCTTTTAGAGTCCCTTCTTCACTTCGTGCAAAAAGGCTATTTCTCCAAAGTGAGTCCATATTTGTAATGTAATGCCAAAAATTCAAGTCCGTTTTTACTTTTTACACAAAATAAAACATGTTCATTTTTTACTCTTCATTTCACAAAATAAAACCAATTTCTTCATTGTTTTGTATAACAATGGTTAACATGTGTATGATGTTGGAGATATAGGCTTCAGTCCCTTGTGGGACAGCCAATATTTAGGAGGAAGCGCAGGAAGGGACCGGCTGGCCCATAAGCATTAAAGCAGCTACCCAACCGGTGTCTGACTTGGTGATTAAGTTAGAAGGGTTTTAACCCTAATTAGTTTTGCCTATATATAATCTTCTATACTTGTAAACACATATCACTCCGTAGGTCTTACGACCGAACCACGCAAATCTCGTGTCTTGTTTTTCATTTACTGTTTCGTGTGTCTGCTCTAATCCCAACATATGAATGTGCTGGTGACTTATCAACTATGTAGTTAACTTGACCGATATATAGGTAATATATCACCGATATCTCAGTTAGTTATAAACCAAAATTACAATCACGAGAATATTATTTTTTTTCCCCCAGATTTAACAAACATCAAAAAACCATTCTGTAATAGATAAGATTTGGATGAATCTAATCCACAAAACAACAAAAGACTTGTTTTAGACCAACTAAGTCTACCACTCCGTTAATCCAATGCATAAGACTCCTTGTATCAAACCACATCATGATATTATAATACTATCATCACAAATCATGCTATTTTGTCAGATTCATAAAATAGAAGTTGATATTACCACAACCACCAAGTCAAGAATGGCCAAATATGACAAACAGATTGTTAACATGAATCCATTGCTATGATAATATCTTGTCAAAAGCACACTAGGTACGCGCCTATGCGCATAAGCCCAAAATAAGCCCGGAATCAATCTAAAAGTTAAAACAACCTAGATTAAAACATTCCTAACCACCTAAAAATGGTAGTTTATATTATTCACCTACCATAGAGAAAACCCTCGCTTTTTAAACACCTAGGCTCCATGCTAGGCTTATGCGCCTTGACAACATAGATCCATAGTATAACATCCTAAACCTCTAAAAATGTGTTGGAGTTAAGCACTTAAGCACTTAAGCTAGCTACTTCCTTTTAAAACCAAAGATACATTTCCACGAGCCCATCTTAGAAACTTGATTTGTAAAATCCTTAAACTCAGAAATGATACCGAATCGGTTGCTAATTGAATCCTAATAAACAAGCCTAATACCTTATATAATACAAACGTTATACCGAATCGGTTAAACCAACACCAATCATAACCTATCTGCAGATTATACCATAAATCTCAATCAAGTCACAAATCCTATTCGCATAATGTTCAAATTCATATCAACATTAATCTAATCAACCAATTTACGATCCTCAGTAGATCAATCATCAACACAAACCCTAACTCGTACAACAACTTAAGTAACGATCTCACAATTCCTCAAACAACGTATTATTATCATTATTACCTTCTGTTCGATCTCAGGAACCTTCAATACTTTCAAATTCACCTCTCTCTTTCTGCAATTGGAACAATTAAACGAACAATTATTAGATATTATACAAAAAAAACACGTCTGATTTTGATGCATAATGGGAACAGAGCTTACATTTCACGCACAGTCTGATCGAACATCTTCATGAAATCCATGTTTGATTTGCGGAATTGATGAATGAAGATTAATGAAGAATTGGGATTTGTTGATCGAAGGAGAGATGGATCTACGATTAATCGATTATTGTAGGAGAGGGGATAGATATAGATCTGTATAAAAGGAACTAGATTTTAGCCCGCGTGTACACGCGGTTCACCAACGTACATCTATTTAGGGAATTATAACGTATAATACAAATTTTATTCAAATATCACTAAATATTTCTTTATACACCACATTTTTTGTTTTAGTTTTCACAATCACATCATCATCAAGTATAAGTAATTTCACTCCTGTTGCTTTTAACTCTTGAAAATGCAACATAAAGTTGGCCATGTGAGAAAACAGGCTCTCTTAAATAGAATCCAACCTTAGATAAAGACTGTCCTTGCCTTTTATTGACGGTCATTGCAAAACATACACTTATTGGAAATTGACGCCTTTGGAAATTTACTGGAATCTTGATATCAGATGGTTTAATATTTATTCTAGTAATAAGAGTTTTGATACCAATGTTTTCACCTGATATGGAATCTAAGGTGCTGTTTGTTTTTTCTGCAGGAAAAGGTCTGCAGTCTGCGGACCACATCTGCAGACATCTGCAGGAGAAGAGGTGGACCAAAGGTCTGCAGTCTGCAAGAAGAAGACTGTTTGTTTGTTAACGTCTGCAGGCTGCTGAAATAACCTTAAATTTAAACAAACTGAGTTTTTACAGCAGTCTGGTGGTAGATGGTGGTGGTAGGTGGACCGTGGTGGTGTGGACCATGGTGGTGGGTAGTGGTGGACGGTGGTGGGTGGTGGTAGTGGTGGTGGTGGGTGGACGGTGGTAGGTGGTGGTGGTGGTGGACCGTGGTGGTGGGTGGTGGTGGACGGTGGTGGGTGGTGGTGGTGATGGACCGTGGTGGGTGGTGGTGGTGGACCGTGGTGGGTGGTGGTGGTGGACCGTGGTGGTGGTGGTGGGTGGTGGTGGACCGTGGTGGTGGCGGTGGGTGGTGGTGGTGGACGGTGGTGGGTGGTGGTGGTGGTAGTGGTGGTGGACGGTGGTGGGTGATGGTAGTGGTGGTGGGTGGACGGTGGTAGGTGGTGGTGGTGGTGGTGGTGGACGGTGGTGGGTGGTGGTGGTGGTGGACGGTGGTGGGTGGTGGTGGACGGTGGTGGGTGGACGGTGGTTGTGGTGGACCGTGGTGGTGGTGGTGGGTGGTGGTGGTGGGTGGTGGTGGTGGTGGTGGTGATGGGTGGTGGTAGTAGTGGTGGTGGTGGTAGTGGGTGGTGGTGGTGGGTGAGGAGAAGAGAAGAGGAGAAGATCTTTGAAGACCTTAGAAGACTTTGGTCCAAGTCTGCACCAAGAAGAGGTCAGGAAGAGCTTTTGGAGTGAAATGTCTTCCGAAAAACAAACAGTCTGCCCGCCCCAAACGTCTGCCCGCGTCTGCGCGACGCAGACAAAAGAGGTCAGAAGTGCTTCTGGGAGAAAAACAAACACCACCTAAAAGATACGGGAGAGTTTCGAGGCTGAAATCTAATAATATTTAGTGTAAGAAATGTGGAATGTGTCTCAAAGAATACGAAGCTGAATATATGATGGGAACATTAGAATGCATACATAGGTAAACATATTGGTGAGGTTATTATTTAGATGTATAAGTATAAAACAAATTAACAAATTATAAATTTATTATGAAATATATGAATGAGGAATATATTATCATAGATTAGATTTGAAGAGATGATTTGGCAAAAGTAATTAAGTGTTAAAAGAATTTGATTACTATGCCGAAGAAGGAAACGAATTACAAAATTAATTCATAGATTTAAGAAAATCTTTTTGTACACAACATTTGTTGTCTTTGTTTGTGGTTTACCATCTTTATTAAGTATTAACAATTTAACTCAATCTCTGCTAAAAATCCAGTTGCAATAACTAAAAAGGTGTCACCACTTAGTGCAAATTAATATAACACGATCAAAACAGTTTTTATAATGTTAACAGACAATACAAAGAAGATGCGACAGAATATAATTTTACTAAAAGTATAAAACCCATGGCTACTAACACTACTGGGCTTATCCAATAATGACCCACGGTGAAAACTTAGGGACCTATACACGTAGTTATATTTTGAAACAAACTTTTATGAATTGGGTTGGACTTCTATAGACAATTGGGCTTATCCATTCACGGGCCATAATGAAAAATTTTATTCCTTAATTGAACAACTGACTTACTCGATAGTCGGTAGATTAAAAAATGTTAATTATCAATATTGTAAAATAAAATCCATAGATTATATCTATATATCCATAATCATTAAACAAAAGCTAGCTTTTTATCACCAACATATCATTGGCATATTGTCATTTGACTTGGGTATACAACGTGTGTACACGCGTGACTATAACCTAGCTTTTTATAAACTTTTAAAAGTTACTCATCTAATAACAATTATTCAAATCAATATTGATATTTTACTTATGTATTGTACATATCATAGCCTTGCAATTCACAATTTGCACTATGAACTTTAAATCTATTCATAAGTTTTCTAAATTCTATTCTTACCACTTAAAGCAACACATATTTACTACTATAATCAAGAATTATTGGAACACTCTATTTACAACCTAAAGCCAAGTTCAAATAAAAGTAATGAAAAATATTAAACTAATAACAAAACCAATAGATTATTAAACATAACTGATTAAGGTTGTTATAATAATTATACATCAAAATTTCAACTTTTACTAAAGTTGTTAATAAACTGCATCATAATATATTCATTACATATCAACCAAAAGTATTTTAAGTTCATATAAAACATACTATATTTAATCAGCATCTTCATCATCATCCATTTCAGAATCGGATGACTCCTCTGCTTCCACCATTGCCGCTTCCTCCTCCAGATTCCTGATTTTTAGGCGAATCATTTGTTCCAGATTCACCATCGCTAAGCTTCTACTGCTGTTAGACATGCCTACCTTATACAGTTCCACAAGCAAGTCATAGTCGTTGCAGTTTTCAAGTTCGTCTCTTGACATCAACCGATGCGATCCATCGGTAAACTGCACACTTGCAATATTAATATTTTCAACAAAAAACCAACTATAGACAGGAAATATCTCCAAAAGTTCATCAAACTCATCCACTTGAAAGATGTCTTCCAACTTCACAATCAGTCTCCTTTCTTCAATGCTTGGCAACCTCATTGTTCTTCCAAAGTCATACATTTCTCTTTGAAACTCTGCTCCCATTTGCATAACAGCTTTTCTTGAACGAAAAAGTAAACATGAATTGTCACTCATGTTCACCAAATATCTTTGTTTGATACTGCAGAACCTCCAACTCACAACCTTTTCCATTGCTTAATATCTTTTTTTAGAACTTATGTGTGTTTATTTTGAAGAAAATAGAGTTGTGATTTATGTTTAGTGATTATGATTATATACATATGTTAAAACGCGTGTAAAGAACTGAAGGGACAGCATAGATTTTCAACACTGATAATAATTAATATTCCCTATTAATTGTATGAGCAGATGAAAAGACTTGTTTCTGCAACAAGCTTAAAAAGTGACGGTTGTTAATATATGAATTTAAAATTTGAAATACTAATTATAAACTAAAAAAGTTATTGGTTATTGTTATTAACAATACGTGTACTTTATGTGTACTAACAATTGTTAGGGTTATTAACAATAAGTTTATTCATCCCTCTGCATATAAAAATAATATTGGTTAAAATGAAACAATCTATTAAAGAGACACAAAATAAAGTTATTCAGAATTATTAGTAACAATAACATGTTAATAACATAAATTAAAAAATCAATACCTCAAACACTAACCTGTAAATCCATAAGAAACATATGTAGACAAAGAATTTCTAAAAGATTCTTGCGGTTTAGTCGCTTCCAGATCCTAAGCACCTTAAGTTTGATTGTATATTGAGACATCCTCCAATTGATGTCATTCAATACATAATGTTGTTCGGATCCATAAAGCTGCAATTTAATAGAATGTAAGTAATACAACATTACATGAATAAAAAAATAACTGAATGATTATGTAAAATTTGATAAACATACCTGACAGAGTTGAATGAATTACACTATAGTTTACAAAACAAAATCTGTATATAAAGTTCTAAATTGCAAGATTTATTTATGTTAAGGAATTAATAATATTAAAAAGGAAATTATAAAATGGAAACCAGAATTAATTTAGATTTAAATGTTGCTAAAATTAAAAAAATAAACAATTTATTTTATTTAAATCTATATACCACATTAAAATCTAAACATATCTAATATAAAGGTTTCAAAATACATAAAATAAACGTAATCTAACTTGTTAAAGGTTTAAAATTTAACAAAGAATTGTTTTTGGGTATAAAACGAATTGGTTAATGTTGGATCAGTTTGCTCTTTTGCTAAGTAAGAACTTGCTATCTTGACACTTAAGTGTTTTAGCAAGCCTTTGTATATCAGATTATAAGCACAGCGGAATGTATAAGTTAAAGCAACACTTTTTATACTAAGGAAGAGTTATTACTCCCCCTTGATGATTGAAACTAATAAATGACAAGTATTTATTAAGAATCTAAGCAGTAAATGAGAATTAGATACTTAGACAGATTCACAATAAATACTGAAATGGAATAGAACAGTGAAAGTGTTTGAAGGATTTTTCTATTAAAATCAATGTCTAAAATAGAAGGTTGAAGCCTCCTATTTATAGACGTTTACATACATGTATCTTGCCCAAAAAGCAAGTACAGAAACATCAGAAACAAGTTGCACAAGTTGCAACATTGAAACTAACAAATATAGCTAAAAGTAATAATAAACAATAAAACTACTGATGCAAAAGGCGGTGGAAAATATCTGATGCTAAGTGCTGATGAATGACAAACTACTGATGAGTAGTTTGTCTTCAGTACTTCTGAAGTGAACTTGTCTGGTTTGGACTTCAGAACTTCTGATGAAGTTTCTTCTTCAGCACTTCTCATATCTTCTTTTTAGTACTTCTATACTTAGCCAAAATGACAGAAGTGAATTAGACTAAGGTTTCCAAAAGTGGTTTCACCAATCCTCTTTGTCCTAACAATCTCCCCCTGGATTGATGAAGCCAAAACCTTACTAATTCCTTATGTTCTTCTTCTGTCTTGAACAATCTTCCATATCTCTTTGTACATGGTGTTCTTGAGCTGGTTTAACTGTCCATCAGATAGAGATCCTCTCTGTGGTTCCAGATGTTGAATTGTGAGCAGGTCTTGTGTTGACAGTTTCTTTAGATCACTGATCTTCTTGTAAGCCCTGCTTGAAAGGTCTCTTCTTGTCAACAATACTGAGTTGTTATCAGTAAGTGACCATCTGATGATAGGTACCTTTGACTTGTTAAAGTCAGAGGAATAGGGAACCAGACTTGTCCCTTGGGTTGATGGTCCTGAGTGTTGGATGCTTTCAGTTTCAGTTAACCTCAGGTGGGAGTCTCTTCCTTGTTATTGTTGTTGCATATCAGGCATCTGAACAGTTGGGAGATGGTGTTCAGTCACTACCTTGGTATGCATCTTTTCTTTGATGGTCTTTTGTATTTGGTAGGCAAAAGTGGAAGGATCCCTGAATTGTGTTAACAGAGGTTTCTCCTCAATGTCAAAATCTGAATGGACTATTGAACTTCCTTCAAGTAGTACCATTTTGAAATCAGTTTTGACATTGTCCTCTGCTTTCTTTCTTTGAGTAGCAAGCCTTCTTGTTGATGCACCAGAAGTTCTAACTACTGATCTTGAAGGATCAGCAGTTTGAAACTTCTCTGGATTTGCAGCCTTGGCAGCCTTGTATTTTCTGTAAGTATCCATCAGTCTTTCTTCTTTCCATCTGGATACTGAGGCTTTTGAACCATAGCCCTCTGCTACTAATTCTTCTATCATCTGGGCTCTCTTGGCCTTTCCTTCTTTGCTTGTGGCCAGTTTGTCTGCAAGCAGTTGTGCTTTTCTTGTCAGCTCTTGCATAGAGAGTCCCTTGAGTGTGTAGGCTTTAGTCTTGCTGTTCTTTGTGATGTAAGATGTTGGATCAGTTTGCTCTTTTTGCTAAGTAAGAACTTGCTATCTTGACACTTAAGTGTTTAGCAAGTCCTTGTATATCAGATTATAAGCACAGCGGAATGTATAAGTTAAAGCAACACTTTTTATACTAAGGAAGAGTTATTACTCCCCCTTGATGATTGAAACTAATAAATGACAAGTATTTATTATGAATCCAAGCAGTAAATGAGAATTAGATACTTAGACAGATTCACAATAAATACTGAAATGGAATAGAACAGTGAAAGTGTTTGAAGGATTTTTCTATTAAAATCAATGTCTAAAATAGAAGGTTGAAGCCTCCTATTTATAGACGTTTACATACATGTATCTTGCCCAAAAAGCAAGTACAGAAACAACAGAAACAAGTTGCACAAGTTGCAACATTGAAACTAACAAATACAGCTAAAAGTAATAATAAACAATAAAACTACTGATGCAAAAGGCGGTGGAAAATATCTGATGCTAAGTGCTGATGAATGACAAACTACTGATGAGTAGTTTGTCTTCAGTACTTCTGAAGTGAACTTGTCTTGTTTGGACTTCAGAACTTCTGATGAAGTTTCTTCTTCAGCACTTCTCATATCTTCTTTTCAGCAGTTCTTTGTTTTCTTTTCAGTACTTTTATACTTAGCCAAAATGACAGAAGTGAATTAGACTAAGGTTTCCAAAAGTGGTTTCACCAATCCTCTTTGTCCTAACAATCTCCCCCTGGATTGATGAAGCCAAAACCTTACTAATTCCTTATGTTTTTCTTCTGTCTTGAACAATCTTCCATATCTCTTTGTACATGGTGTTCTTGAGCTGGTTTAACTGACCATCAGATAGAGATCCTCTCTGTGGTTCCAGATGTTGAATTGTGAGCAGGTCTTGTGTTGACAGTTTCTTCAGATCACTGATCTTCTTGTAAGTCCTGCTTGAGAGGTCTCTTCTTGTCAACAATACTGAGTTGTTATCAGTAAGTGACCATCTGATGATAGGTATCTTTGACTTGTTAAAGTCAGAAGAATAGGGAACCAGACTTGTCCCTTGGGTTGATGGTCCTGAGTGTTGGATGCTTTCAGTTTCAGTTAACCTCAGGTGGGAGTCTCTTCCTTGTTGTTGTTGCATATCAGGCATCTGAACAGTTGGGAGATGGTGTTCAGTCACTACTCTGGTATGCATCTTTTCTTTGATGGTCTTTTGGATTTGGTAGGCAAAAGTGGAAGGATCCCTGAATTGTGTTAACAGAGGTTTCTCCTCAATGTCAAAATCTGAATGGACTATTGAACTTCCTTCAAGTAGTACCATTTTGAAGTCAGTTTTGACATTGTCCTCTGCCTTCTTTCTCTGAGTAGCAGGTCTTCTTGTTGATACACCAAAAGTTCTAACTACTGATCTTGAAGGATCAGCAGTTTGAAACTTCTCTGGATTTGCAGCCTTGGCAGCCAAGTATTTTCTGTAAGTATCCATTAGTCTTTCTTCTTTCCATCTGGATACTGAGGCTTTTGAAACATAGCCCTCTGCTACTAACTCTTCTATTATCTGGGCTCTCTTGGCCTTTCCTTCTTTGCTTGTGGCCAGTTTGTCTGCAAGCAGTTGTGCTCTTCTTGTCAGCTCTTGCATAGAGAGTCCCTTGAGTGTGTAGGCTTTAGTCTTGCTGTTCTTTGTAATGTAAGACACCAGTTGTTGTCTTTTATCTTGTTCAGCAATCTCATCAAGGCTAGCCTGCCTTTGTAGTTCAGCTTCATAAGCCTGAAGTTTTTCTTCATGGCTTAAATCTAGATCATCCCTTTCTTCCAGAGTTTTCCAAATCAGATCTTCTCTGGCCTTCTTGTTGGCTGCAACTAAGCTCTTCTCTAATAATTCAGCTGATTGAGAGATAGGAGAAGGGTTTAGTACAGTCATTGTTGTAACAGTTGTAGGCCTGATAGGATCAGATGTTGGTTGAATGGGAGCAGTGGTTCTGGAAGGGTCAGCAGTTTGAGGTTTGGAAGTGTTAACTTCTGATGGGTTGACAACTGCTGATGGTTTGTCAACTACTGAAGGATTGTCTTCAGTACTTTCTGATTCTTCATCAGAACTTTTGTCATCAGAAGTTTCTTCATTGTGCCTTAGGGATTCTTCAGAGGTTTGGGTCTCATCTTCTTTTTCTGCGGCTTCAATCTCTTCCACTGAGACACCAAACTGTTTGGCCAGTTTTTCTTTCCTGGCTTGATCTTTTTGATCTCTTTCAAGGATGGCCACTCTTGCCCTTATCCTGGCTTGGAATGACTCCTTAGGTTCCCTGATTTTCTCCCCCTTTTTGGATTCATCAAGTTTAAGTTTTGAGGTTGAGGGTTGGGAGAATTGTCCTTGAAGATGAGCAATCTGTTTGCTGTTGAATTCTATTTTGTTGGACAGATCATTCATCTTTGTCTTGATCACTCCAAATTGATTCTTGATAGACAGCTCCAAGTTAGCTGTGTATGTTTGGAAGTGATTTCTGATGAGAGTGTTCATCATGTGGTACAGGGGACCCTCTGGGCTGCATAGCTGGTTCAGGTCTATGCTTGTTTGCCCAGGGAATTGGGTAGGCATTTCTTGTGAAGGGTGTGTTTTTGGGAGATCCTCATGTTGTACAGAGGATGCCACTCTAGGGGTTTTAGGGATTGAGTGGGCTTTAACCTGTGCAGGGGTGACTGGCTTCTTGAGCTTGGATACCCCTGAAACAGGACCTTCATAAAGTGCCATCAATTCAGTAGTTTTTGTTTTTGAAACATCATCCAAATTAATGGAATCATCTGAATCCCTGATGTTGTCCTCATTGAGGACTGTCTCAGTTAAATCATGAGCTGAGCCCAACTCAGTTCTCTCATGAACCTCTTGTTCTTGGTTCTGAGGATTTCCTACTTCAGGCATTAAGCCTTCATCAGTAGTTGCCACATCTGAGGTCTTAGCTAGGTTACTTCTATCCTCAGATCCACCAATGGGTGATAACTGAGTAGTAGCAGCCTCAGATGCCCCAAGAGTCTCTAAAATTGGGCTTAAAGACTCTGGTCCACCCTCATCTCTTGGGATAGGGCTAGAGATGTCCACATCCATGTCTGATGTTGTGGTTATGTCCCCTGTTTGTTGTGGTTGTAGGGGACTGACATAATCAGATGGGACTTTCTCTTTTAGCCCAGAGAGAAGTTTGGCAATTTCTATTGCCTCTGGTTCAGAAATTTGAGGGGTTGGTTCAGTAGTTTGGGCAATAGGTGAAATTGGTTGGTCAGCAGTTTCAAAAGAAGAGTGAGTTTCAATAGTTTTTCTAAGTCTTTTTCTTTTGAATAAGATGGTTATGGGTGCTCTTGGTGGGTTTTGAGATGGATGAGACTGAGAGGGTGTTTCAGTCTCACCTATTTGAAGAGCAGATTGCTCATGAGCATGTTCAGGCATCTCAACCTCCTGAACAGCTTTTCTTTTGGGTTGGTGGGTTTTTGTCTTTGTTGGCTTGGGCTTTTTGGCTTTTGGTGGTGTGAGTTTAGAAGATGTGGGCTTCAGGGGGACTTGTTGTTGTTCTCCCTGATCATCTTCTGGCCAGGCAGCCGGTTTGTTATGCCTAGAGTATGCTTGTGAGGTTAATGGATTTAAAGTTGAAACTTTTCCCACAAGCACCTCATTACCCAGTTCCCCTATTATGCATTGTATAATGAACCTTGGGTACAACAAAAACTTTTTCTTGGTATTATTATGATGTAACACCAACTCATTGAAAAATAATTTAGATGCCCTGAATTTGGTTTCATTCACAATGGAATGAAATATTGGTTGAAAAGTAGAGGGCATCTGGTCATAAGA
Organism: Ambrosia trifida; assembly: GCA_028751855.1. Taxonomy (NCBI): domain Eukaryota; kingdom Viridiplantae; phylum Streptophyta; class Magnoliopsida; order Asterales; family Asteraceae; genus Ambrosia; species Ambrosia trifida. Next base: position 11,816,349 of record CM054132.1, read on the forward strand.
CCCTGTTTTAGGACTCAAACACATAATAATATAATGAAACAAAAGCTTGTATTTTGGTTCAAAATATTTTTTGAAGATTGTAGCATGGGAGAGAGTACCTTGATAACCACACTCAGTCATGGTTAGGTGAATATCAGTGTTAGCAACATGATCAGGGGCAGTTACATCATCCAAGCCCAGTCTTGTTGCCAGTGTGGCCGGTGTGATGGTCAGTGGTTTCCCTTTTATTCTTGAGTTGAGGGAAATGACTTCATCATCAGCCGTCACTGTCTCAGCATTTGCCCAGAACTCATTTAGAGTTTCAGTATGAATTGGTGGGTTTATTGTGAGAGCAGTAAAATATTGGGATTTAACGACAAGATCAATGATCTCATCGTATTGGGACCAGCCTTCTTGTTTTTCAAGAAAGGCTCTTTGGTTGTGTCCTTGTTTTAGAACGAGAGCCATGTGGTTTGGGTTTTGATCGAACAGTTGATTTTGCAGGTTTAGGTTATTGAGAGAGTTTTTGAGAGAGAAAGAGGGATATTTTGAATTTGAAAGGATAAGTGCTGAAAAAGGTATTTATCAGAAGTTTTTAACCGCTTGAATCTTCTTTATTAGAAGTTTTTAAGCCGCCTTGGTTAAAAATCTTTTTATCAGAAGTTTTAAACCGACTAGGTCAAACCTCTGATGATGGGAAAAGTCAGATTTGCCCTTTTGACTAAACTGCTGATGAAGGATTATTTCATCAGTAGTTCCCATTTCCTCTTCAGTAGTTTTAACAGCTGATGAGAAATGTTTTTATAAATACTTTTATTCATAACTTCTGAAGGTTATTTTGTCAGAAGTTACACACTTTTCAGAAATTATCCCCATACTGATGTTTTGTTCATCAGTAGTTTCTCTCTTTTCAGAAGTTTTGTTTCAGACTTTTTGTCTGTTTTGTAAGTGAAAAATGAAAAATTGCAAAATAATAAAATGAACACTTACAAATTTAGCATCCCAAGCATGGATACTAACTTCTGAAATGTTGATGTGTCAAGGGGTTTTGTGAAGATGTCAGCTATTTGATTAGCTGTTGCTACGTGCTTCACCTCAATCTTGCCTTTTTCATAGCAATCTCTTATGAAATGGTACCTGATCTCAATATGTTTGGTTTTTGAGAACTGTACCGGATTTTGAATGATGCTAATGGCAGATTTGCTATCTACAAACAGAGGTGTCTTGGTTTCTTTGATTCCATAATCAAGAAGTTGATATTGGAGCCATTGTATCTGTGATGTACAACTTGCAGCTGCAATGTATTCAGCTTCAGCAGTTGAAGTTGCAACAGATGTTTGCTTCTTTGATTGCCATGACACTAGACAGTTACCCAGGAATTGACAACCACCAGATGTTGACTTTCTTGTCATCTTACACCCTGCATAGTCACTATTTGAAAAAGCTGATAACTTGGTATTGCTTGAAGCAGGATACCAAATTCCAAGTGTTGGAGTTCCTTTCAGATATCTGAAAATTCTTTTGACTGCTATAAGGTGTGATTCCCTTGGTGCTGATTGATATCTAGCACAGACACATGTTGAAAACATAATATCTGGTCTAGAAGCAGTTAAGAATAAAAGGGAACCTATCATGCATCTGTACATGGTTTGATCAACCTGTTTTCCTTGATCATCAGGTTCAACTTGTGTGATTGGTGTCATGGGAGTGGAACATGATTTACAGTCTTTTAAAGAAAATTTGTTTAATAATTCTTTAACATATTTTGATTGATGTATAAAAGTTCCATTTGTTTGTTGCTTGATCTGCAGTCCCAGAAAGTACTGCAGTTCTCCCATGGTACTCATCTCAAATTTTGATTGCATGAGTTTCTTAAAATCATCACACAGTTTTGTGTTTGTTGAACCAAAAATGATATCATCAACATAAATTTGAACAAGTAAGACATGATTTCCAACATGTTTAATGAAAAGAGTTTTATCAATGGCACCTCTTGTAAAGTTATTTTTGAGTAAAAAGGTGGAGAGTGTATCATACCAGGCTCTTGGAGCCTGTTTGAGCCCATAAAGAGCTTTGTCCAGTCTGTACACCCACTCAGGATGAGAAGGATCCTCAAACCCAGGTGGCTGACAGACATACACCTCCTCTTTTATTTTTCCATACAAAAATGCACTTTTCACATCCATTTGATAAACTTTAATTTTGTTGGAAATGGCATAGGCCAGAAATAACCTGATGGCCTCAAGCCTTGCAACTGGAGCAAAGGTTTCATCATAGTCAATTCCCTCTTCTTGAGAGTACCCTTGAACTACCAGTCTTGCCTTGTTCTTGATTATCATACCAGCTTCATCTTGTTTGTTCCTGAAAACCCATCTTGTGCCAATTGGTTGCTTGTTTGGAGGTAAGGGACAGATTTCCCAGACCTGTTGCTTGTTGAACTGAAGCAGTTCATCTTGCATAGCTTGCACCCAATTATTGTCTTTGAGGGCTTCCTGGTACTTCTTTGGTTCCAACTGAGAGATAAAGGCTGAAAATAGGCAAAAGTTGGAGAGCTGGTTTCTGGTAAGAACACCTGAAGCTATATCACCCATGATTTGATCAAGTGGATGATCTCTGTGTTCAATCAGTTGTTGTAAACCACTGACAGGTGTAGGTGGCTCTTGTTCTTCAAACAAACTACTGAGGTCTATAATATCTGGTTCAGCAGTTTTAGTGTCTTCAGTAGTTGCAGGTGCTGAAGCAGATGTTTGAGTTTGGCCTTCAGTATTTGTTGGATCAGAAGTTTGTGAAACTTCTGATGGTCTTGAAGTTGACTTAATGACTGTTTGAGGAGTCCATGGTGTAGGATCCTCATCATCAAACCTTTAATCACCATAATAAGTAGGTTTGGAAGAAGTGACAGTCTTTTCAGGTCCAAAGTGGAAGTTGTCAAGGTCAAAAAGTTCAGCAGGATGTGCTGGAATAAGAGTGTGTTTTGACTCATTGAACTTGACATTCAATATTTCTTCTACTATCCTGGTGTGAGAATTAAAAACCTTGTAGGCTTTTCTAGTTGAAGAGTAACCAAGAAAGTAACCTGAGTCAACTTTGGCAGCAAACTTTGAAATAGATTCCTTGATGTTCAAGATGAAACATTGACACCCAAAAGCCCTGAAAAAGGAGATAAGGGGCTTCATGCCATGAAGAACTTCATAGGCAGTCTTGGAATGTCTCTTGACCACAAGAACTCTATTCTGAACATAACATGATGTGTTAACTCCTTCTGCCTAAAAGTACAAGGGCAGTCCAGAATCAGCTAACATTGTTCTTGCTCCTTCTATTAATGTTCTGTTCTTTCTTTCTACTACACCATTTTGTTCAGGAGTTCTGGGAACACTGTATTGTCTAATAATCCCTTTAGACAAACAGAATTCATCCAGAGTTTTGTTCCTGAACTCTGTCCCATTATCACTTCTAATGGTTTTGACAGATAGAGAATATTGTTTCTCTACTTGTAGAATGAAGAACTTGATGATTTCAGCAGCCTCATCCTTGGAAAATAAGAAGAATACCCATGTGAATCTTGAGTAGTCATCAATGATGACTAAGCAGTACTTCTTCTTACCAAGGCTCATAATCTTGACAGGTCCAAATAAGTCCATATGGAGTAGTTGAAGACATGCAGTTGTTTTTGATTCTTCAATAGACTTATAGGAGGACTTATGCTGTTTTCCCTTTAAACAGGATACACAGTGTTCTTGACACTGGTATACTTTCATAGGTAGACCTCTGACCAAGCCCATTTTTGTGACTTTATTTATGGTTTTAAAGTTCACATGGCCAAGTCTCCTGTGCCAGAGATCTGTTTCTGAAGTTGATGCCCTTGAGAAGAAACAGGCAGTGTTGTTCAATACTTTGTCTTTCTCAATGTCCACTGCATAGACATTGCCACATCTTTTGGCAATCAACAAAGTATGATCTTCAATGATCTTCTCTATCAACTTCTGGCCTTCTGGTGAGATGATCTTGCATGCTGTCTTTGTGAAAAAAGGAAGAATATCCTTTATCACACATTTGTGACACACTCAGCAAGTTGTATTCAAGGTTTTCCACCAGATTGACCTTGTCAAACTGTATTTTGCCAGAGGAGACATTGCCATGTCCTAGCACATATCCCTTAGCATTGTTCCCAAAGGATACAGATCCTTCTCTTTGGCTGATAAAGTTGTTAATCAGGTATCTGCATCCAGTCATGTGCATAGAGCCTCCACTATCAACATACCATATGTTGTTTAAGCCCCTGGAAACTCTCTGCACATAAAAGCAAATTAGTTAGGTTTAGGAACCCAAGCCTGTTTGGCTTTGGGTTTGCTCTTGAGAACAGTTACAGTTTGTTCTTGACTAGGTTGAGAAATCCATGTCTTTTTGGCAATGGATTTTTCATTAAGAACCATGGTGGTATCCTTTTCAGGACCACCATCAACCTTGGTCATCAGTAGTTGTACCATGTTCATTAGATTTTGTATCTCAGCAGTTTGTGAAACTGCTGATGATTCAGGTCTAACTACTGACAAAGAATTTTGAGAAAAAGATTTTAGTTGAGATTTTATCTTTTTCCGAGAAAAGGTGTTTTCAGGTTGTTGTTTCTTGGGTTTAAAGATTCTTTCATAATCATTTCTGGTTTGATTTCCCACAACCTGTTGTTTAATTTTTTGATTGAACTGAATTCCTTTTCTGTATCTACAAAATTCAGTTTTGTGGTTGAACAGACCACAAATTTCACATTCTTTTGCCTTTTGTTTTTGATCTAAAGGCAAATTTCTGACATTAGTGAAGAGATTTTGCTCATCAGTAGTTTTCAGGATCTCAACTCCCGATGTAGATGAAACTACTGATGGCTTGATGTCAGATTTTGTTAATACTTCTGAAGTACTTTCTTTGAAAATGCCAGGATTTCTGTTTAGAAAGTTTTCATGGAAAGATGTGCAGTCTTTCCCTTCAGAAGTTTCATTTGAAACAATTTTTCTCCCATCTTCAGTAGTTTTGGGAGAGAAATCTGTTGGTGTTTCAACATGATGGTATCCTATGCCAAACTTAACATTTGAAGCACTTTGTTTGTTTAGCAACAATTGATACCCCTTACAAGATTCCACCCATTTTTCACATGTGATCCTGGTGTCAGCAAGCTCTTGTCTGACATCTCCCAGGTCATTTAGCATGATTTTAATTTGTGCTTGGGTTTCAATAGCTGAGTCAGTTAATTTAGAAACTTCTTTTGTTTTAGCACACAGTTTTCTTTCTAAATCACATTTTATCTGTGTGTATTTTCTTTCTAAATCATTGGCTTTACCTTGTAAGTGCACATTTGTCTTTCTTATGAGAGCAAAGGTTTCTTTGCAAGAATTTGAGCAAAGTTTTGTCAAAGATTCTTTTGATACCTGTGACAATGCAGATTTTGAAGTACAGCCTTCAAATGCCATTAAGGCAAAGTTCTTTCTGCCATTGTCTGGTTCTCCCCAGTTGATGTCAAACACCTTGTTGTCTGCATCAGGATTGCACTCTGTGGTGTCAAAAGGGAGACTGCTCCAGTCAACATACCCTGAGGTGAAAAGACTTTGTTGAGAGGGTTGTTGAGGCTGTGGAGGATGTTGAGCAGCTGGAAAGGGAGGGATTGATTGTTGGCTCTGCATCTGTTGAGCAGGCATTTGAACATATTGTACTTATGGCATGTATTGTTGTTGAGGAGCTTGTGCCTGTACAAAATGAGCACTCCCTTGAGTTCCATTATTCCTATTATAATTGGGGTTATAGTTATTTCCAGATTGTGATTGGTTAAAGCTAGAGCTTCTACACTCTCTAGCAAAGTGTCCCAACTTCTGACACTTGTGACATCTCAGTTTAGATTTGTCAAAACCAATTTTTGTATTACTGGTCAATCCTGGAAATTTCCTTCCTGACCTTTTATAAAACTTGTTAGTTTTAATGCTTAGCATGGCCAGTTGGTGTAAAATGTCCATTTCTTCTAAGTCATCACTGCTAAAGTTTTTCAAATCATCCATGATAAAACATAGATTATCAGCAGTTTGACTTTGGTCATTATTGTCATAACCTGGGAAAGATCTTTCTGATGAGATCCCAGTTGTTATGTCAATGTTGTCATAAGATCCATAGGAACAAGTTGGTGAGTCTTGTCCCAAAAGTGCTGTACTACCTGGAAGGTAGTCATCAGCAGTTTTACCAGATGATTGTAATTTCTTCTTTTGATCAATTTCTCTCTCAAAAGTAAGTAATCTCACATGGAGTTTTGTAAGAGTGAGGGAGCTAAAATCTGGTGAGGATCTTAAAACAATGGAGTATGTTTCCCATTTGTCTGGTAAAGACCTTAAAAATCTATGTAACATAGATACTGTTGTATAGGTCTGACCATTTAACTTTAGCTCAGATATTAATGAGGAGAATCTTTCAAATTGTTGAGTTAAAGTTTCCCCATTAATATGAGCAAATGTTTCATATTGTTGAGCTAAAATCTCTCTGGTGTTGGCAATCACCTCTTCAGTTCCTCCAAACTGTTCTTTAAGACAATCCCAGAGTTCTTTGGCACTTTCACAATGTAAAAGGCCAGAGTATATCTCATTTGGGAGAGCCATTGCCAACATAGAGAATGCTTTTGCATCTAGCTCAAGTTTTAGGAAATCATCATCTGTATATTCTTTTGGGTCCTTAGGGACCTTAACATTAGTTTCAAGATTGACATTTACTGGTTTGTGAGGACCATATATCACAGATCTCCAACAACCTGTGTTGGTGTGTGACAAGGTATGTGCCATTCTCTTTTGCCATATGTTGTATTCATTTCTTACAAGCATGGCAGGTTTAGTGGCAGAACCAGTATTATGTGGATCCATTTTAAAGAGTATTGATTTGTCAGATGACTCTTTTAAGTGATGGATGTTGATAAAAAGTGAACTTTTGATCTTTTTATTGAGTATCAATAAGAGCTTTGTGTCTGATTCTCAATTTGTTAGATTGATATGTGATCAGATAAACCAACGCTCTGATACCAATTGTTGGATCAGTTTGCTCTTTTGCTAAGTAAGAACTTGCTATCTTGACACTTAAGTGTTTTAGCAAGCCTTTGTATATCAGATTATAAGCACAGCGGAATGTATAAGTTAAAGCAACACTTTTTATACTAAGGAAGAGTTATTACTCCCCCTTGATGATTGAAACTAATAAATGACAAGTATTTATTATGAATCTAAGCAGTAAATGAGAATTAGATACTTAGACAGATTCACAATAAATACTGAAATGGAATAGAACAGTGAAAGTGTTTGAAGGATTTTTCTATTAAAATCAATGTCTAAAATAGAAGGTTGAAGCCTCCTATTTATAGACGTTTACATACATGTATCTTGCCCAAAAAGCAAGTACAGAAACATCAGAAACAAGTTGCACAAGTTGCAATATTGAAACTAACAAATATAGCTAAAAGTAATAATAAACAATAAAACTACTGATGCAAAAGGCGGTGGAAAATATCTGATGCTAAGTGCTGATGAATGACAAACTACTAATGAGTAGTTTGTCTTCAGTACTTCTGAAGTGAACTTGTCTGGTTTGGACTTCAGAACTTCTGATGAAGTTTCTTCTTCAGCACTTCTCATATCTTCTCTTCAGCAGTTTCTTGTTTTCTTTTCAGTACTTCTATACTTAGCCAAAATGACAGAAGTGAATTAGACTAAGGTTTCCAAAAGTGGTTTCACCAATCCTCTTTGTCCTAACAGTTAAGTATACAGAATTTAGCTTTAATATAATTTTTAAATTTGTATCATTTTTAATAATAATGGAATTTTGTGTTAAACGTGCAAAAATCTAAGACATTTACATTTAATAAGAAGTCAAAGGTTGCAAAAAAAAAAAACGAATATGTTTTGAATTTTTTAAATGAAAACCGTTTGATATTATTGTGTTGAAATTTAGCAAAATTTGAGTCAAATTAAAACTTATAGAAATCAACCAAATTTAATAAAAAGTCAAATCTAAATATAGAAACCACCGCCAATAAACCCACTAACTACCATTAACCTTAACAACATTAGAAAGCTTGGACACACCTTGATTTAGAAAGTTATAAATTTAAATTTTTTTACTTATTTTAAAAGTTGACCAAATTTAATATTTGATTTGACTAAATTAAAATTTGACTAAATTGTACATCAATAAGGAGGCGTATTAATAAATTAAAAAAATTTATATTTTCATAACTTAAAAAATTGTTTCTATATGAACTTTTATGAGGACTTCATATATAAAACCAAAAATCTAAAACATAATTACTAATTACTAAACATTAATATAGAAAAAATCGTTGTAGTAAAATTTTTCCATTTGACCTAAATAATTGTAACTTACTATAATACAATAAGATTGAAAGATGGTTAACATACTTTACAAATTCTTGCATTAACATTTGCAATATTAGACTACTCCTAGGAATATCTCATGATTCATGATCATATCTATACAAACCATAACAGGATATTCGGGTTTAAAGACATAACATCCCAAAAAATACACAGTTTACTACATAAGCATTAAACGGTGAAAAAGTATGTGACCTTTGACTTTTTTAATTTTAAAATTTGGCATTAATAAGAAATTAATATGATTTTCAAAAAAGTCAAACCATTTATTAACCTAAAATACGTTTATAAAACAGATTTCCATAATTAAGAAAATGGTATAAATAATAGATTAATATAAAATTTTAAAAAAGTCAAACAATTTACTAAAAACAAACAACATTATCTTTAAATTTTAAAGTTTTTTTAAAAAAAAAAAAACCATTATACACTATGTTTACTATCTTACTTCCTAAACAACCAATTAACATTAACATGGACAACTATTATCCATAACATACTTATTATGAAATATATAGTGTTGTTAACTAATCCACATAATCAGTAAGAATATTACTGATGCTAAACACAAAAATCCCCAAAATTCACGAATTACCACATAAGTAGTAAACGTGCAAAAGTTAGTCCCTGCAAACCACAACCCCTTTTTTTTGTTATGTTACCTACCAAAAGTTGTCATTCTACAAAAAAGTGTCATCAACCTAAAACCACCTAATTACCGTCACCTCTAACCACATTAGAAAGCCTGAATGATCCTTGGTTTTTGAAAAACAGAAAATGCAGTTTATCACCCGTATGAAGTCCCTTATCATCGACAAAAGATTGCATGCCTCTGATGTTGTAACGGGGTTTTCCTCTTGACCCCTCGATTCCCACATACACTCCCCATGACCGACCCTCACCATCAGAAACGCTTAACGACCTTTTACGGTTCAAACCGTTTTGCTTTGCCCACTCAAGCTTCATACGCTACATAAGAAGAAACATAAATGATAAGGCTTGAAATTGTAATAACAATCACAACTGTTCACTGTTGACCTATTAACGAAATTTCACAAAACATATTAGTCACCCATTTAATGCAATATGACATATCTACAGTTTCCGTTTAGTATTATCTACGTTTATACTAAACAAATAATGAATGAAAATAACCTTGACAGATTAACAACTAAAGTTTTGTGACACCAAGTCTATACACTAAAAATTAATTCAAATCATTCTGCATATTTGTTGAATTTAGAATAAACATAAATTATAAAGCTTGTATAGCAATAACAATCACATACATTCATTCATTATTTTAGTTGATTACCATTTCAAGATGTCATCAATCCATCGTTACGTATTAACTAACTATATATTATAGCTATGTAGAATGAACATCAACTTTGTCGCAACAAACCTATTACTATAGTATAAACACACTTTTTAAAAACTGATTGATTAATGGGCAAATAAATGGAAACTGTAAGAACTAACTTGTAACACTTACAAAGTGATTGTCAGCAGTGAACACCACTGGCACACCTTCATCTTCCACAACTTCAGATCCATCATCATCAACCTCCATTGAACTGTCTGGAACATGTTCGACCGGTTCACCTTCAGCATCATCCTGTCCATCATCATCAGATAGAATAATCACATCTTCATCCAGTTCATTTTCATCTTCGTATTCCACCTTAACCCTTGTTGCCCAAAACTCCTCACATGGAAGAGTAAGCTTGTTCTTCAAAAACAACGACAAATTGTAGATCCTCTTTTTGTATCCAAAACAATGAAAAATTAAAACGCATTAGAATAAAGCCAGTAAAATAATTTTTAAAAATAGAAAAAACATGTATGTAATGAAGAAAATAATACTGGCTTAACGATTTCAAAAACAATTAAATGCTCCTTTGTTATTCCAAGAGCATCCTGCACCCAAGGCCATCCTCTAGTAACATAAAAATGACCATCTTCACGCACAATCTCTAACTCAAAGCATGAACGCCGAATAGATCTGCAATCTACTGGATTTACTGGAAGCTTTTTATTTAGTAATCCATGTGCAACAAAGGGACTAATATGCTAAGAAGCAAAAATAATTATTTATAAAACATTAATAAATGTCTGTAAAAAAAATATTTACATACTTTAATTGAATCACAATTGATTAAACTTACAAGACGTTTTTGCGTTGATTTATGATCCTTCAAACTGCAGTAAAAAAAGTTACCAAGTGCCGATACTGCATCCTGATGGAAACTGATGATCCGGAATGAATGAAGATTTTCTTCATATTGAAATATGAAGTTACATTCAGGAGGGTACCCTAATTCATTGATCATGCTTCTCCAGCCGTCGTAAAAGTACCAGCTTCCATTGATGCTTGTTACCGTAACCTCAAACACCTCAGAGGTTAATGTGCGGACCTTGGTAACACCAGTGGGATAATTATATTTGTTGATCCATTCACCATAATCAGAAGGTAACGGCTGAATCAAAAAATACACACAATTTAAAATATTGAAAACATATTATACTTTAAAACATATATTATGGCAACACAGTAAAACATGTTAGATATCTTACCAAAGCAGCGACGTCGTTATCCTCCATATATAACCAAAACCCATACAACATTGTGTCACTGTTTCATAAACAAAAATTAAAACTGTAAGCATAGATCAAACTAATTTGCAAAAATATTCACACTGTTTAAATAAAAGCTTGAAAAAGCATTTCGAAATACATGTTGAAACCTAAAACACAAACACTAAGTTGTAACCTAAAACATAAACCGTTAATCAATATGAATAATAATGAGTGAAAATCAAAGAAGAATCACTCAAACCTTAAAAAATCAATTTACCCTAAAAATCCCTAAATCGATAATTATAAAGTAAAAGTATTACATAACAAAGAACTTGACTGTAAATTTAATGGATCTGAATCAAATGACATCTATGATGAACCAAAATCCCCTAAAAACAATGTAAGTTAATAAAACAGATCAACATTACAAAATTGATGCATATTACAGACAAATCAACCAAATCTGAATGATGAACCAAAATAACATAAAATAACCAAAATAATAAAACAGATCAACATTACATATATTTTATCAAACACCTTGTAGGCACAAATATGTTAACACTTAATAACCCCACAACCTGTTATATAAATGAATCTTCTTTCAACATTCAAAGGGTAAATCATTGAAACCTAAATCTAAAGATTCACTAAACATAAACAACAAAACCCAATACACCAACATTCAAAGGGTAAATCATTAAACATTAATCGGCCACGAACCCTAAAACACGAAGCCTAAAACTAAAAAATTACTAAACCTAAACAACAATACACAAAAAATGAAGTATTCAAAGGTAACAGTTGTTGAAACCTAAAAACCCCTAACTTGAAACATAAAACATCAACCCTAAATCATCTGTCAAATACAAAACAATTAATACGAATGAACAATAATAATCGAAAACTAAAGAACAATCACTCAAACACAAGACAGAGAAAAAGAGGTAACATTAATCGAAACTTTAAATTATATTTATGGAAAATCAGCCAAAACAAAATAAAGAATAATCGATATATGAACATCGATTTATTGAGATAACAATCAAATAGAGATTACCTTGGATTGGAGATGAATGATTAGGTTGAATCGCCTTTGAATCGCAAGATTAGGTTTTAGGTTTGAAGGAGGCGTCGATTATGATCTGATATGTGTTATGTCCGCTTTTTTTTGTAGGTTTATATATTTTGTGTTATTTTTTTTTTAGAAAGAAAAATTTTATAAAATCTCACAATGAGACACTTGGCACAAATTGATTGGTTATGTAATTGGAGGCTCAATGTGGGATTGACAAGTGTCTACATTGAGTTTCATATATTAGTTGTATAGATGATTATTTATTTAAAACTTAAAATACCTTTGGAAAACAAGGGTATTGTAAGATTGGTAAAAATACTGAATTGGTTGATTTTCATTGAACATAGGGTTATAATATATAAAGATAAATCGGGCCCGTGGGCTTAATATAAAAACCCTAAATACTATATTCTAATACTCCCCTGCAGTCAGAGCGAGAGAGAATCAGATGCTCAGACTGAAAAACAATTGCATAAACAGAGAAAACAATAACAATAAAACTAGTCTTGATCTCAAATCTTGATTTGTAGGTCCAAATTTCTGCCAAAATCCCACAAGCGGCTTGATTTTACCGATAGAAGTCACCCATATTTTTCAATATCAATGATCCTGTCATTTGACTTTAGCTTGATGAACGACTTTTCCAAGTTTTGGTTTCTGGTTTCTGGAATAGTAAAGTATATCGGCAAGATCCGATGAAGCGGCGGTATCTTCGGCGGCCATGGCCAGACGGAAGATGGAATAAAGACCGCTGAAAAAAAAAACGAGAGGAAAAAAAACAAACAAATTGACACCCGGCGAACGTGGTCGTGCGGCGGTGTGTCAAATAAAGAGAGATGAAAAAGTCCGGTGACCGTAGTGAGCCGGCGGGTCTTTAGAAAAAGAATAAAGGTAAGACTGGAAAAAGATAGATTCATAGAGATCAAAGAAAAAGATTTGAATAAACCGTGGTTTATTCTGCTAAGATCTGTGGTAGCGGACCGTGATCCGAAAGAATGACGATAGGAAAAGAAACAGAATTGAATAGAGATCAAGCAAAAAAAAAGTAATTAGAGATCAATACGATCGAGATCATTAAGAGAAAATGGAAAAAAATCATCATCGGATTAAAAATCATTGTTCCAAATCATAGTTACAATTGGTATGTCACCTTCAAAAAATTTAAAGATGATGATGGATAACAGATTCCAAATCAAACAAAAAACAAAGATGTGATTGGCAGCAGCATCAAAACCATGAATCGAGACCATATCTTTATTAAAACATGAAATAAAAAACTAACACACTTAACAAACTAAAATAACGACCGGCATGGACACGGCGGCGGCGGCGAGGTTGGCGGCACACCGCCCTGTCTAGGGTTTGAACCAAGTAGTGGCTAAGGTTTGTATGTGTGAGTGCACAACGGAGGTGGTAGAGAGCCTAGGATGGCTCTGATACCATGTAAGATTGGTAAAAATACTGAATTGGTTGATTTTCATTGAACATAGGGTTACAATATATAAAGATAAATAGGGCCCGTGGGCTTAATATAAAAACCCTAAATACCATATTCCAATAGGTATTATTCGCAAGTATTTTCTTAAGAACTTTTATAAGTTTCAAACTTAAAAAAAAAAAAAAAAACCTCTTATGGCGGCGAATAGTCAAGTAGCAATTTCGACACATTGCGGCGTTTGCTTAGAGTTTTCCACTTATGTTCGAGCTTTCGAATTAATATTCATAAGTCTACGCTGTTTGGTGTGGGGAAAGGGATGGATGAGGTTAGTGATATGGCGCGCTCTCTGGGTTGTTGTTCTAGTGCCACTCCGTTCAATTATCTTGGTATTATTATGGGGCGAATATGGGTAGGATAAATAATTGGGACCCGGTGATAAAGGTTTTTAAGAACAGACTATCTAAGTGGAGGTCCAAGGTGCTTTCGATAGGTGGTCGGTTAGTGTTGATTAAATCAATCTTGGAAAACTTACCGTCTTACTACTTTGCTTTGTACAAGGCGCCGAATGCGGTTATATTGAGGTTGGAGTCATTGATAAAAAGATTTTTGTGGGGTGGAAACGAGGATATTAGAAAAGTGCATTGGGTGGCGTGGGATAAGGTTACTACTCCTAAGAAACTTGGGGGGTTGGGTCTTGGTCGTTTGGCTGAAAACAACAATGCGTTTCTGTTAAAGTGGCTTTGGAGATATAGAGTGGAAGGAGATTCTATGTGGAGACGGGCCATTGATGTTATTCATGGTTCCGCGCGGCAGTGGTAGATGTATCCATGTAAGGCTTGTATCCCAGGTACGTGGTCTAAGTTGGTAAAGACTTGCAAAAAAATTAAAGTGGGTGAATCTAGTGGGATCAATATGGTTCGGGGCTTGGTAGGCAACGGATTGACTATTAGATTCTGGTTAGACCCATGGGTGATGAATATTCCGTTGAAGAGTATTTATCCGAGGCTGTTTAGGCTTGAAGCTAATAAATGGTGCCATGTAGCTGACAAAATCGGGGGACATCAGGGGGCTGGTTTGGGCTTGTAGAACTGGAAGGCTCATCCTTCAACGGCCCAGGAGCTAAATGATCTCATCGATTGCCATAGTCTTTTAGTGGGCCAACATACTGAACATAGAAATGATAAATGGGCCTGGTTTGACATAGGGCCGATTGATTTTTCTGTTCAAGTGGCTAAACTTTGGTTAAGCAAGGACCGAGTGGGGGTGCAACGGGACGATACCGATTTTAAGTGGTGTAAGTGGGTTCCTTTGAAGTGTAATGTTTTTATGTGGAGGCTCCTTTTAGATAGAATTCCTACTAAAGAGGTGTTGCGAAGAAGGAACATCGTGATTGGTGATAGCGCTTGTGATTTCTGCAATGAAGAGGAAGAGACCGTGGATCACGTTTTTACCGCTTGTGGGATGACAACAAGTGTGTGGCAGGGTATTGCAAATTGGGTCCGGTTACCTCCGATTTTTCTTTTCACTATTAAAGACTTACTTGAAGTGGTTAAATGCTCGGGTTGGTCGAAGAGTAGGAAAGAGATATTATATGGGATTATTGTGGTGACTTGTTGGCGGATCTGGAAAGCGAGAAACGGGAGGATTTTTACTCAGAAAAACAGGAATGTCGTAGAGATAGTGGCGGACGTTAAATCCTTGAGTTATCTTTGGTTTTGTAGTAAATGAAGAAACACGGGTGTAAAGATAGTTGAAAAGAGGACTATCCGTACGGTGATTCTACTGTATTTTCTAAAGAGAGTGTGATTATAAAATACGTGTGGGTCTGTAGGCAAGACCAGGGATTTACGAGACTACCAATTAGAAGAGCCGAGCCTCTAATCGTTAGTATAATAAACAGGGGGGTGAAGAAGGTACGAGAGTTCGTATTCTTCTTGAGTGAAAGTGTATTGGGTATTCGATGCCAATAAAAGGAGAAGAGAGTCCTCCTTTTATAGTACCGAGATGCCCTACTTTCTCAGCCCATCCTCTACCTTTAATGGGGCCCGGCCCAGGTAGAGGAGTCTCAATAATCCGGCCCAAGCCTTTAGGCCCATTTGGTGCAAGTGGGTTTTAGTAAAGTGGGAAGCTAGGGGAGATGTTACCGTCCTGACGCATGTACACGTGGCGCCCAGTAAGTGGACGCTGATGGGCGGTTGACACGTGGTGCTCGCCCATTGGTGCATCCAGGCGGTAGACACTTTATACTTTTCCAGGATTTCAAGACGGACAGAGAAAGTCTGCTTTGTCAGGAAGATATCTTGGTTGGGAGGCTGCCACGTCATCGCCTTTTCTGCTCGTCAGACTGGAGAAAGTATTTGGTTGGACAGGAACTCTGACGGGCTGCCTGTCGTGTCAGAGATATTTGCTTGGGGCAGGGGTGAGTCCCAAGGCTGCCCCAAAAGGTATCTTCCACTTGTAGTGACGCTTGTCAAGGAAGCCTTGAGGTACATTTGGCCCGCCCCTGTAAAAGGGGCGGGTGTTCATGCGCCTGGCGTCGAGTGCACCGCTGACGTAAAACGGGCGGGTGGACGCCAGGTGTTCCGCCGACGTGGATCGTGAATATAAATGCACGCGTCGGGCGGCAGGATCATCGCTGACGTAGAACGGGTTTGTGGTCGCCAGACGTTCCGCTGACGTAAAACGGGCGGATGGGCGCGAAACGATCCGCTGACGTAGAACGGGCGGGTAAGCGTCTGGCGAAGCCTGTTCTAAGTGGGCGATGGTATGATATTTGTAATGTTTTAATACCATATCCCTTCAAGTCCCCCCAGTCCAGTGCTGACCTGTATCTTTGGGGAGTGCTGGACTTGATTTCACATGTGTACTTTCAGTGACATCCAGTCGTCACTGGGTTTTCATGTACCGAAGTGGACGTGTGTTTTTGTTTATTCTTCGTCAACTGGTGCGCGCACAGAGATCAAGCTGTGGGCGTATGACGGGATGCGCATAGATTGTGTTTAGTGCGCAGGCGTTGAGCCAAGATGGGCGTTGGGCCTGTTTACGCGGCCAAAAGTTGTGAAATTTGATTTTTTCAAAATTTTCGCTCTGGCGCGCAGGCGTTTAGCGAAGAAAGGCGTTGGCCCTGTTTGCGCGGCCAGAGGTTGTGAAATTTGATTTTTTCAAAATTTTCGCTCTGGCGCGCATGCGTTGAGCGAGGAAAGGCGTTGGCCCTGTTTGCGCGGCCAGAGGTTGTGAAATTTGATTTTTTCAAAATTTTCGCTCTGGCGCGCAGGCGTTGAGCCATGATAGGCGTTGGCCCTGTTTGCGCGGCCAGAGGTCGTGCAAAGTCATTTTTTGTCGCGGTCCGCGCCTGCATTTACTCCGCATTGAATTTGTCTCTTTGGGATTTGTGTAAATTAAAGGCGGGAATGTTTTGAATTTGAAAAGACGTGCCTGACGGTTGGTAGACCTGCTTTGGAGATCGTGTCTGACAGTCAGTACGACTGTTGAGTTGCTAGGTGGACACGTGTCGTATATCTGATGAGTGGGGACAGCTGTTGGTGGTGGTTTTTTGAACGTGGGCGTACACGTGTCAGTCATCGTCATCCTTTTTTGGACGTGGGTGTACACGTGTCAGTCATCGGCAGCTGGGGTAGGACGACCGTCTCGCGAGTGAGACACGCGCGGCGCGTGGGCCGTTTTAGCACGTGGGCAGAGCGACGTGTTTGCCTGTGATTGGACCTTCACGTGGAAAAGCCTGCCCATCATAATTACCTGCATTAAATGCGATGGGTATAAATAGTCGTCCACCTCCTTTGGATTTCTTTCATCTTCTTCATCTTTCGAAATTTTCTTCTAAATTCCCTTCATTCTCTCTGTTTCTCCGATCAAAAACTTAGGTTTTTCTGGTTTTTTGAAGATGTCATCTGAAGATAAGAAGGCGGAGCTGTCTATGAAAGACGCCCAAATCTCCTGGTCCAAAGACAAATTCAGGTCTTTGGTCAAGAGGTTTGGTATTCTTCGTGAATGGGACCCGGAGTTGCCGGAGAAGGGGCAAACTCCGGTAGACTGCCCGGAAGGGAAAATATGCCTATATGAGGCATATTTTCAGAAGGGGTTATTCCGGTTGCCGGTTTCTCGTTTCTTCATCTCTGTTCTCCAGAGATACGGAGTGCACGTCTCTCAGATGAGCCCCTTCGGGGTGATGAGGGTGATGCACTTCGAGGCCACTTGTCGGGCCCTGAGGAGGCAGCCGGTGTTTGAACACTTCAATGTGTTCTACAAGCTGGAGGTTAAGGAGTCGGGCTGGGTCTCTTTTGTGGAGAGATCCAAGAGCGTGAGCCTGATCGTACCGAAGAGTTCTCCAAAAACTCTTCGGGACTGGAAGAGGTGCTTCTTCTTTGTGAAGAAGGAGGTCATCCCAGTGGAGATGACGAAGCTGGAGCTGCGCCCTGGGCAGAAGGTGCCGTCCTTCGAGGTTATGAAGGACTTCCAAGAGGAGGTGTGGTTTCAGGACCTCTCTGCGCATCCAAGTCGTCTAGATGACTTGGACAAACTGGATGAGGGTATTATGCGTTTGCTGGGGCTAAGCCGTCTAGGCGTTAGGGAGGGGTACAATGTAGCGCCTGCCGGTGATGGTGGTGCGCTTTCTGTGGAGGGTAAGTTTTTTTTTTTGACTGGTGCTTCCCTTTTTCTTTAGTGCGTTTTGTATCTAATATCTGTGTTTCGTCGCAGGTGATTTATTGTTTGACTATTTTGCCGCCCGGGCCGTGAAGACCGTGTATGTGGCGGTGCCAGAGGGCGGAGTCTGGGAGATGGAGGCGTTGGCGGAGAACTTCCTGTTCCCTGCCCCTATTCAAGGTGCGCCCTCTAACCTTGAAGTAGGTTTTTTGATCAACCCTGACCCGCTGTCTGTCAAGACGGCGGAGGGGGTTGATTATGTGTTCTTGTCCGATGATGAGCTGAGTGACCCATCATCTGATTTGGTCCATCGTTCGCGTCGGTCTACAGGTAGCGCCGGAGGCGGCTCTTCTTCTGCCACGGCTCAAGGCGGCGATGCGACTGCTGAAGGTCGTCCAGCAGAGGACGCGCCTGTTGACAGTAAGTGTTTTTTACCTGCTTTTCTTTTCTTCTCTGTTTTTTTATTGTTTTCTGACGTCTGATGTTGTTTGCAGCACGGAAGCGCAAGGAGCCGAAGACGGTTGATGAGACCGTGGCCGGTGGATCATCGCCTAAGCGGACGGCTCTTGGTGGGGATGGGCATGGTGATATAGAGCTTGAGCAGCCGCCGGTGCGTCAGCCTTTTTACATGAAGGCGTTGAAGAAGCTTAGCAGTGAGTGTTCCTCGTGCTTTTTCTGTTCTTTCTTTTCTTTTCTTTTTTTTTTTGTCTGACTTTGGTCTTCGTTTTTCCTTGTAGGTTCCATCCCTCCTTCTGTTCGACAGTATCAGGAGGAGCGGAAGAAGAAGCTCGAGGAAGAGCGCCTCCTAGCTGAGGGGGCGCAACTGACTGAGGCTGCGCGTAAGGAGGAGGAGGATAAGCGCGTGGCCGAAGCTAAGCTGAAGAGGAAGCAAGAGGAGGAGTCTGCCGCCCGCCAGTTGGAACTGGAGCGTAAACGGGCGGAAGATGCCCGTTTAGCTGAGGCTGAACGGAAGCGGGCTGAAAAGGCTCGCTTGGCCGAGCTGGCGGCGGAGAAGGAGGCGGAGGAGCGCCGCCTCGTGTTGTTGAAGCAGCACGAGGATTTGGTGCACATGAAGAAGGAGCAGGCCGAGGGTGTGGGTGCTCAGGGTGGAGAGGGCCAGCGGGGCGGGCCCGTGTTTGTGGACCTGAGCGAGCAGGATGTCGCTGAGGTTCCACTTCCTGGTGGTGGGACGGAGGCCCCAAAATCACAAAGGGCCGAAGGCATGGTTGCGTCGTCCAGCGGACCTGCCTTCCGTCTTGATTCTCCGGTTTATACGCCTGGGTGGCGTATAACCGAAAGCTGCAGATTCCTCAATCCCTTCGTGGCTGAGGAGTTTGTGAGCTATGCGCTGCCTCCGGCGGAGCGTGCCCATCATCGGGCTCAGGACCGTGGCACCCTCTTCTCCGAAATGTGCATGAACCTTACGCAGACCTTGGGCAATCTTTATGCCTTGCACAGAGGAGAGGGTGAGTTTTTGGATGAGCGGGCGTCGGTTGCTGGTGAGGCCTAGCGTCTTGCTAGGGAGAAGGAGGTGTACGAGACGGCTCGTATACGTCTTCTGGAGCAGGTTCGGAAGTTAGAGTCCGACTTGCGCCAGAAGGATGCTGATGCTGCTGAAAAGCAGAAGGCATGGGCCAAGTCGTCGGCGGTTGTCAACACGGAGTTGGAGCGCCGTCGTCAGCTGATACAAAAGGCCGAGGTTGCCCTAGCTGAGGAGAAGAAGGTCTCGGCAGCTAAGGGCAAGGAGTTGGAGGAGCTGTCCTCGAAGTATGCTACCGCCGTTGGTGATCTGAAGGCGAAGGACGCCGATGTGGTGAGGATGACCACTCGGGTGTCCGAGCTGGAGGAGCAGGTTGCGGCGATGTCGAGGGAGCGGGAAGCGTGGGGGTTGGAGAAGACGCTTCTGCTTGATGCCCAAAGGGGGTATGTTGAGAAGTCGCTGTGGGTGATGTCCGACGGGATCTCCGCCGTAAGTTTTTAGATTTTTCTCCAAGTTTGTTCTTCGCTTTTTGTTTCCTGTTTGTTGTAACATTTGTTTAATGTGCAGGTATATGAGCGCTGCTGGAATGCGCCGAAGATGGGCGAGCAAATCGCCGAAGTGGTTGACGCTGCTCGTACCACGGGTGTTCATACCGGGTGGTTGGAAGGATACCTGGCCGCGAAGGATGGCGCGCCTGTGGAAGAGCAGCCGTTTGGCGATGTCAACACGGATCAGTTGCTGATGGAGCAGCTGCAGAAGTTAGAGCAGATCGAGTTTCCCGTGTTGCAGGTTGTGCGGCAATGCCTCTCCGACCCTGATCCTATCGGCAAATTTAAGCGGTGGGTGGAGGAGTCTGATCGTGTGGGCCGCGAGCGTGCAGAGAAGGCGATGTCCAAGGCTGGTAGCTCGGGGACGGCTCATGAGCCTCCTCAGTAGTTTGTTCTTTGTATTTTTCTTTTGTTTGTAAGTATCGTTTGTTGGAATGAAAAAGAATTTTATTTCTGTTCTGCGTCTTGCTTGTTCTGTCTGATATGTTTATCCGTCATTTGTTGAGTAGCTTAGCAAGTGAGGAGTGCGCCTCATGAGTAAGCGATTGGTGCGCCGAGTTACTTGTGAAGAGTGGATTAACTTTACAAGTGAGTGGTGCGCCATGCTACTTGTGAAGAGTGGATTAACTTCACAAGTGACTGGTGCGCCGTGCTACTTGTGAAGAGTGGATTAACTTCACAAGTGAGTGGTGCGCCATGCTACTTGTGAAGAGTGGATTAACTTCACAAGTGAGTGGTGCGCCATGCTACTTGTGAAGAGTGGATTAACTTCACAAGTGTTTAGATGGAAGAAAGAAAGAAAGAAAAGAACCGGAACTTTTTTATAAGTAGCATTTGCGCAACTGCGCTACATTCCATGATCTAGGTATGGGTGTTCCATCTAGTTTTTCTAGCGCATAAGCGCCTTTTCCTAGCACTTGTTGGACTTTGTAAGGCCCTTCCCAGTTAGGTGCTAGCTTTCCTGGGCGTTCCACGTGGGAGGCGTAGTTGTCCCTGAGAACATAGTCGCCGATGTCAAATTCGCAAACTTTGACCTTTGAATTGTAGTAGCGTTCTAATTGTTTTTTGTAGTTTGCTTCGCGTATGGCGGCGATATCGCGCCTATCATCTAGGAGGTCTAGATTGAGGCGTAGCTCTTTGTCATTGTCCGTGTTGTCTGTGTTGAGGACCCGTGGTGATGGGAATGTTATCTCCGCGGGTATTACGGCCTCGGATCCGTAGGTTAGGCTAAACGGAGTTTCGCCGGTGCTGGTCTTTGTGAGGGTGCGATGCGCCCATAGCACGTGTGGTAGCTCTTCCACCCAGCCCGTTCGTTTTGATCCTAGGCGTGTCTTGATGCCTTCGACTAGGGATCTGTTGATGCGCTCCACCTGGCCATTGCCTTGCGGATGAGCAACGGATGAGAAGATCTGGCTGACGCCTAGTTGCGTTAGCCAAGCTTGTAGTTTTTTGTCGGTGAATTGTGTGCCATTGTCGGTGACGATTTCCATGGGTAAGCCAAAGCGGCAGATGATGAATTCCCAGATGAATTTTTTTATCTGTTCCACGCTTATCGACGCGAGTGGCTTGGCCTCTACCCATTTTGTGAAGTAGTCAACGGCAACGACTAGGTACTGTATCTTTCCGGGGGCCATTGGGAACGGGCCGACCAGGTCCATGGCCCACTTTTGAAATGGCCAGGCGGCTGTGACTGGTACCAAATCGTTTTTGGGGCGCAGGGTATTTGGCGCGTGTTGTTGGCAGTTGAAGCAGGTGCGTAGAATTTTGACGGCGTCTTGATGCATGCCTGGCCAATAATATCCAGCGTTCATGACTTTGGCGACGACCATTCTCGGTCCTGCGTGGATCCCGCATATGCCTTCGTGTATTTCTCTTATAAGTGAGGTGGCTGTCGCGACGTCTATGCATTTTAATAATGGCCCCAGGTACGAGCGTCGGTATAGGATCCCGTTCATTAATTGGTAATGTTGGGATTTGTATTGGATTTTACGAGCCTCCGCTTTTTGAGGTGGCAACGTGCCTGTTGCTAGGTAGGCTTGAATAGGGGTCATCCATGACCCGGCGCCTGTCAGCGTTATGTTGACCTGTCTGAGTGGTACCGAAGGTTGAGGTAGGGTTTCGATGCGTACCTCTTTGGCCATATGTGGCCAAGCAGTGGAGGCCATTTTGCTGAGTGCGTCAGCTTCCTTGTTGCCGCTTCGGTTTATGTGGAGGATGGTGCAAGTAACGAATTTCTTGGTGAGGAGTTTGGCCTGGTCGACGTACTGGGCCATGACGGGGTCTTTGGCATCGTAAACGCCGTTCATGTGGCCTGCTATCAGCATGGAGTCAACATGAGCGTTTATGTGCTTTGCGCCCATTTTGTGTGCCAGCCGTAGGCCTGCCAAGAATGCTTCGTATTCGGCCTCGTTGTTTGTGCTTGGGAACTCTAGGCGCACGGCGTACGTGAATTCTGTTTTGTCGGGGCTGACGAGGCGAAGTCCAGCGCCCGAGCCTTGGTCATTGGAAGCTCCGTCGGTGTATAGTGACCAAGTTATTCGGTCGTCTGGGACGGGCTTGGGGTCTTGTTCGTCTTTGCAGTCTTGGATTTTGTCAGTGGGGATTTCGGTGATGAAGTCTGCCAGGACCTGCCCTTTTATCGCGGGTCTTGGTTTGTAGACGATGGTGTGTGCGCCCAACTCAATTGCCCATTTGGCCAGGCGGCCGGAGAGTTCTGGTTTGGATAGTACCGTATTTATTCGGTAGTCTGTGAGGACGTTGATTGGATGTCCTTGAAAGTATCGTCGCAGGCGTCTTGACGCGTGGACTAATGCTAGGACAAGTTTTTCCATTGTCGAATATCTGGTTTCTGCGTCTGCTAGAGTTCGGCTGATATAGTAGATCGGTGTTTGTACCTTGTTGCGTTCTACTAAAAGGACGGCGCCTATTGCCGTTTCTGATGCAGACAGATATAGTGTGAGGGGCTCCATTGGGAGGGGCGCTGTTAAAGTTGGCAAGTAGGTTAAACATTGTTTCATTTCACGAAACGCCACCTCTGCCTCTGGTGTCCAGCGGAACTGTGTTTTTTTGAGTACATTTCGTAAAGTGTGAACAAAAGGAAAAGACTTGGAGGCGTAGTTTGATAGGAAGCGGTTGAGAGCGACCAAACGTCCCATCAGAGTCTGCACGTCTTTTATCGAGTTTGGTGACGGCATGCGCTGGATTGCTTGGATTTTTTCAGGGTTAGGTTTGAAGCCGCCATTGGTGACGATGACGCCTAGGAATTTTCCTTCTTCTGCTCCGAAGGAGCATTTGCCTGGATTTAGTTTCATTTGGATGCTGCGCAATTGTTCGAAAGTGCGCTTGATGTCCATGAGCATTGTGTCTTCCTGGGTGCTTTTGATGACTAGGTCGTCGACGTAGACTTCGAGGTTGACGCCTATCTGGTTGATGAACGCCTGGTCCATGAGGCGTTGGTAGGTGGCGCCGGCGTTCTTGAGTCCGAAGGGCATTTTGGTGTAGCAGTACACCCCTCGATCTGTTCTGAACGCCGTTCGATCCTCGTCCTCGTAAGCCATTTGGATTTGATGGTATCCTCGATATGCGTCGAGGAAACATTTGTATTTGAATGGCGCGAGTGAGTCGACCTTCAAATCGATCTCCGGGAGAGGGTAGTGATCTTTGGGGCATGCTTTGTTTAGGTCCTTGTAGTCGACGCACATGCGCCAGGACCCATTCTTTTTTAGAACCATTACCGGGTTGGCCACCCAGGTTTGGTGATTGCATTTTCTGATGATGCCCGCCTCTAGTAGGTCGTCAACTTGTTCATTCATGGCTTTGACTCTGTCGGGGCCGAGTGGCCGTTTCTTCTGGGCCACTGGGCGCGCGTCTTTGTATGTATTGAGGCGGTGCTCGGCGATGTGTCTTGGGACGCCGACCATGTCTGACGATTGCCATGCGAAGATGTCTTTGTTTGCCACCAGTAGCTGTTTTAGGTGCGTTTTTACCTGGGGGGATAAGGTTCGGCCCAAGGTGATGGTCTGTTCAGGGAAGGCTGGGTTGAGGACCCAGCTTTCGTCAGTTGGTGGGCTTGGTGGAAGCGCTGCCGTGTCGTTTGGCGGGTGGCTTGTCATGAGGCATTCTTGATTGCCTCGGATGTATGCGATCCCGGTGGGCGTTGGGAAGCCCATGGTTTGGTGAGGGGTTGAGGCGGTGGAGTTGAAATTCGCCAAACCCTGTCTTCCTAGCAGTATATCATATGAGGAAGTGGCTGGGATGACGTGGAAGGTGCATACCTCGGAGCGGCTGTGAATGTCGTCATCAAGTGTGACCGTAAAGTCGAACTTGCCAATGGGATGGATTATCTCGTTGAAGAAGCCAGCAATAGGCGCGTCTGGCTGTAGGCGTGCCTTGTCTTCTTCGTCTAGCTGGTCAAAACATTGTTGGTACATGATGTCGAAGCTGCTGCCGCCGTCGCACATCATTTTGTAAGTTCGGTAGTGTCCGAACAATGCTGTAATGGTGAGGGGGGTCGTTGATTGAGCGCCCCCTGGGATTATCGGGAGGAGGACTTGGGCCTCTCGCCAATTTGAGGTTTCAGATGTAGTTGCTGTATTAGGGAAGCTGGTTTTTCGTTTGGTGCTTCTCGTCATGTTGATCTGTCTGCTGTGGGTGCCGCGGACGTAATGTGTCCTGATGTCTTTGATGGCTTTTTCAGGTTCGTCTTGTCAGCGGGCCCCTGCGCGGACGTTTTTTACCAGGTTGGCAAGCTTCCCGGAGCGTAGGGCCGCTTCGATTTCCATTTTGAGGCTATAACAGTTGTCGGTATCGTGGCCCACATCTTTGTGGAACTCGCAGAACCTGGTGGTGTCAACATTTTTTCGTTTTGCCCCCATGGGCTTAGGGATTTTAAAAGTTACCTCTCCGGTGGAGAGGACTTGTGATAAGACTTGGGATGGCGTTTTGGTGAGGGGTGTCCAATCTTGGTTTCGGCGGCCGCTGTTCCGCTGTTCGCGGTTTTGTTTGTTGCCGATGATGTTTCTGGCGTCGCCAGAGGTTGAGTATCGTCCTTCATCAGTGGCGCCGGAGATGCGGTTCCAGACGGATGATCGGTTATTGCCGCGGCTGCGGTTGTTGCTGGAACTCCCTCTCTGGTTCTGGCGCATGGTTTTCTGGTTGCCCGCGTAGAGTTTTGAGATGCGGACAACCTCTTCCCAAGCGTCTGGGACGCCATCTTTCCCTTGCAGCGTGTGTTGTAGGCCATCATCGTTGACGTTGGATAAAAAAGAGGTTCGTGTTGCCTCGTCGCCGGTTCCCAACTGGAGGGCCTCCTTGTTGAACCGTACGATGAAGTCCTCGAGAGGTTCAGTGTCTCTGCGTTTGCAAAGGGAGATTTGGCTTTTGTCGCGCTTGTGGCGTCGCTGTTGGCTGAAGTGGAGAGAAAATTTTTCGATCAGTTGTTCGTAGCTGTCGATGCTTCCGGTGGGGAGGTTATCGAACCAGACCCTGGCGGCTCCGGTGAGTGTCTGGGCGAACATGTGGCACCAAACAGGTAGGGTCCAACCGATAACGGCCCCGACTTGATTGAATATGCCTAGGTGGTCATCTGGGTCGGATAGTCCGTCGTAGATTTTGACGTTGGCCGGTAGGCGTTGTCTTGGTGGGATCGGTGCCTCAGAAATGCGCCTGGTAAATTTAGACCTATCCGCGAATGCGACTGGTCTGTATGGGAGTGATAGGTCGGTGGTGGCGTCGTTGTTGTAGCGGTTTAATTGCTCGCGCCTGTAATATGGGCTATGACGATAGTCCCGGGAGGCGTCATCCTCCCACGAGCTTTCGTCATAGTCTTCGGCGTCGAACCGATTGTGCTCTGCACGGGCCTGGTCCTCAGGGGTTTGCCCTGGACCTTCCCCGTGACGGGCGGGTGCTGCTGTTTTTGCAGGTTGCCTAGAGGAGGAGCCCATGATTGCTTTGCCGGTGCGCCGGCGGCGTTCTAATTGTGCGTCGAGGATTTGTCGCTGGCGGTCGTACCAGTCATTGTTTAGTGCCTCGATTTCCTCCTCCGTTGGAGGGGTTATATCTACGAGCTGGGGCTCGAGGTTTCTGGGGGTTATAAGTGGTTGTAGTTGGTTGTTATGGTCCCCTGATGTTGGGTGGGATGGGGTGGCGTCGGTGATATCTTCGACGGCCCCGGATGGAGTGAACGCTCGTGGGGGTGAGGTCATTTTTATGATTCTGGCTCTAAAAGTTTATTGGGTTGGAGCGGTTGTGGTAAGGCCACGGATGGCGCCAATGAAGAAACACGGGTGTAAAGATAGTTGAAAAGAGGACTATCCGTACGGTGATTCTACTGTATTTTCTAAAGAGAGTGTGATTATAAAATACGTGTGGGTCTGTAGGCAAGACCAGGGATTTACGAGACTACCAATTAGAAGAGCCGAGCCTCTAATCGTTAGTATAATAAACAGGGGGGTGAAGAAGGTACGAGAGTTCGTATTCTTCTTGAGTGAAAGTGTATTGGGTATTCGATGCCAATAAAAGGAGAAGAGAGTCCTCCTTTTATAGTACCGAGATGCCCTACTTTCTCAGCCCATCCTCTACCTTTAATGGGGCCCGGCCCAGGTAGAGGAGTCTCAATAATCCGGCCCAAGCCTTTAGGCCCATTTGGTGCAAGTGGGTTTTAGTAAAGTGGGAAGCTAGGGGAGATGTTACCGTCCTGACGCATGTACACGTGGCGCCCAGTAAGTGGACGCTGATGGGCGGTTGACACGTGGTGCTCGCCCATTGGTGCATCCAGGCGGTAGACACTTTATACTTTTCCAGGATTTCAAGACGGACAGAGAAAGTCTGCTTTGTCAGGAAGATATCTTGGTTGGGAGGCTGCCACGTCATCGCCTTTTCTGCTCGTCAGACTGGAGAAAGTCTTTGGTTGGACAGGAACTCTGACGGGCTGCCTGTCGTGTCAGAGATATTTGCTTGGGGCAGGGGTGAGTCCCAAGGCTGCCCCAAAAGGTATCTTCCACTTGTAGTGACGCTTGTCAAGGAAGCCTTGAGGTACATTTGGCCCGCCCCTGTAAAAGGGGCGGGTGTTCATGCGCCTGGCGTCGAGTGCACCGCTGACGTAAAACGGGCGGGTGGACGCCAGGTGTTCCGCCGACGTGGATCGTGAATATAAATGCACGCGTCGGGCGGCAGGAGCATCGCTGACGTAGAACGGGTTTGTGGTCGCCAGACGTTCCGCTGACGTAAAACGGGCGGATGGGCGCGAAACGATCCGCTGACGTAGAACGGGCGGGTAAGCGTCTGGCGAAGCCTGTTCTAAGTGGGCGATGGTATGATATTTGTAATGTTTTAATACCATATCCCTTCAAGTCCCCCCAGTCCAGTGCTGACCTGTATCTTTGGGGAGTGCTGGACTTGATTTCACATGTGTACTTTCAGTGACATCCAGTCGTCACTGGGTTTTCATGTACCGAAGTGGACGTGTGTTTTTGTTTATTCTTCGTCAACTGGTGCGCGCACAGAGATCAAGCTGTGGGCGTATGACGGGATGCGCATAGATTGTGTTTGGTGCGCAGGCGTTGAGCCAAGATGGGCGTTGGGCCTGTTTACGCGGCCAAAAGTTGTGAAATTTGATTTTTTCAAAATTTTCGCTCTGGCGCGCAGGCGTTTAGCGAAGAAAGGCGTTGGCCCTGTTTGCGCGGCCAGAGGTTGTGAAATTTGATTTTTTCAAAATTTTCGCTCTGGCGCGCATGCGTTGAGCGAGGAAAGGCGTTGGCCCTGTTTGCGCGGCCAGAGGTTGTGAAATTTGATTTTTTCAAAATTTTCGCTCTGGCGCGCAGGCGTTGAGCCATGATAGGCGTTGGCCCTGTTTGCGCGGCCAGAGGTCGTGCAAAGTCATTTTTTGTCGCGGTCCGCGCCTGCATTTACTCCGCATTGAATTTGTCTCTTTGGGATTTGTGTAAATTAAAGGCGGGAATGTTTTGAATTTGAAAAGACGTGCCTGACGGTTGGTAGACCTGCTTTGGAGATCGTGTCTGACAGTCAGTACGACTGTTGAGTTGCTAGGTGGACACGTGTCGTATATCTGATGAGTGGGGACAGCTGTTGGTGGTGGTTTTTTGAACGTGGGCGTACACGTGTCAGTCATCGTCATCCTTTTTTGGACGTGGGTGTACACGTGTCAGTCATCGGCAGCTGGGGTAGGACGACCGTCTCGCGAGTGAGACACGCGCGGCGCGTGGGCCGTTTTAGCACGTGGGCAGAGCGACGTGTTTGCCTGTGATTGGACCTTCACGTGGAAAAGCCTGCCCATCATAATTACCTGCATTAAATGCGATGGGTATAAATAGTCGTCCACCTCCTTTGGATTTCTTTCATCTTCTTCATCTTTCGAAATTTTCTTCTAAATTCCCTTCATTCTCTCTGTTTCTCCGATCAAAAACTTAGGTTTTTCTGGTTTTTTGAAGATGTCATCTGAAGATAAGAAGGCGGAGCTGTCTATGAAAGACGCCCAAATCTCCTGGTCCAAAGACAAATTCAGGTCTTTGGTCAAGAGGTTTGGTATTCTTCGTGAATGGGACCCGGAGTTGCCGGAGAAGGGGCAAACTCCGGTAGACTGCCCGGAAGGGAAAATATGCCTATATGAGGCATATTTTCAGAAGGGGTTATTCCGGTTGCCGGTTTCTCGTTTCTTCATCTCTGTTCTCCAGAGATACGGAGTGCACGTCTCTCAGATGAGCCCCTTCGGGGTGATGAGGGTGATGCACTTCGAGGCCACTTGTCGGGCCCTGAGGAGGCAGCCGGTGTTTGAACACTTCAATGTGTTCTACAAGCTGGAGGTTAAGGAGTCGGGCTGGGTCTCTTTTGTGGAGAGATCCAAGAGCGTGAGCCTGATCGTACCGAAGAGTTCTCCAAAAACTCTTCGGGACTGGAAGAGGTGCTTCTTCTTTGTGAAGAAGGAGGTCATCCCAGTGGAGATGACGAAGCTGGAGCTGCGCCCTGGGCAGAAGGTGCCGTCCTTCGAGGTTATGAAGGACTTCCAAGAGGAGGCGTGGTTTCAGGACCTCTCTGCGCATCCAAGTCGTCTAGATGACTTGGACAAACTGGATGAGGGTATTATGCGTTTGCTGGGGCTAAGCCGTCTAGGCGTTAGGGAGGGGTACAATGTAGCGCCTGCCGGTGATGGTGGTGCGCTTTCTGTGGAGGGTAAGTTTTTTTTTTTTGACTGGTGCTTCCCTTTTTCTTTAGTGCGTTTTGTATCTAATATCTGTGTTTCGTCGCAGGTGATTTATTGTTTGACTATTTTGCCGCCCGGGCCGTGAAGACCGTGTATGTGGCGGTGCCAGAGGGCGGAGTCTGGGAGATGGAGGCGTTGGCGGAGAACTTCCTGTTCCCTGCCCCTATTCAAGGTGCGCCCTCTAACCTTGAAGTAGGTTTTTTGATCAACCCTGACCCGCTGTCTGTCAAGACGGCGGAGGGGGTTGATTATGTGTTCTTGTCCGATGATGAGCTGAGTGACCCATCATCTGATTTGGTCCATCGTTCGCGTCGGTCTACAGGTAGCGCCGGAGGCGGCTCTTCTTCTGCCACGGCTCAAGGCGGCGATGCGACTGCTGAAGGTCGTCCAGCAGAGGACGCGCCTGTTGACAGTAAGTGTTTTTTACCTGCTTTTCTTTTCTTCTCTGTTTTTTTATTGTTTTCTGACGTCTGATGTTGTTTGCAGCACGGAAGCGCAAGGAGCCGGAGACGGTTGATGAGACCGTGGCCGGTGGATCATCGCCTAAGCGGACGGCTCTTGGTGGGGATGGGCATGGTGATATAGAGCTTGAGCCGCCGCCGGTGCGTCAGCCTTTTTACATGAAGGCGTTGAAGAAGCTTAGCAGTGAGTGTTCCTCGTGCTTTTTCTGTTCTTTCTTTTCTTCTCTTTTTTTTTTTGTCTGACTTTGGTCTTCGTTTTTCCTTGTAGGTTCCATCCCTCCTTCTGTTCGACAGTATCAGGAGGAGCGGAAGAAGAAGCTCGAGGAAGAGCGCCTCCTAGCTGAGGGGGCG